>BLBF01018077.1:0-13197 GCA_015471245.1 Laticauda colubrina
TTTAGAACACTGAAGGTCTTTAAATGTGAACGTGTAACTCCCACGGCGGAAGGACTTCCCTTTAAGGTCGCAAACCGATCGGCTGACACAACCTTTCCCAGCAAAAGGGATTGTTGTACCTGAGGCAGAAGGAAACAGTGATTTATTTTATAGGCTTGTTCAAAGTATTTTTACATTTTATTTTCATCAAATGTGTGGACGATGTCTAAATTAAGGACAGGGGCACCGATGGACATGGAGCAGAGAAATCAACTGGTGGCACATATGGAAATACTGTGAAGAGGCAGACTTTTGATCAGGTGGCTGCCTGTTACATTTCTAGTTAATGACGATTATAAAGTTTGAATTAGGCTTGCTTTTTTTGAATTCCTCCCACCCACAAAGTAGGTGCGTTCTCCAGGACTATTTTTTTAAAGATTTACATTGAAGTGGTTATTAGTATCTCAATGAATGATGTTGAGACTCTGGAAAGAGTGCAAAGAAGAGCAACAAAGAGGATTAGGAGACTGGAGACTAAAATATATGAAGAACGGTTGCAGGAACTGGGTATGTCTAATTTGATGAAAAGAAGGACTAGGGTGACATAATAGCAGTGTTTCAATATCTCAGGGGCTGCCCCAAAGAAGAGGTAGTCAAGCTATTCTCCAAAGCATCTGAAGGCAGAACAAGAAGCCAATGGAACAGCTTGTCCTCGAAAGTTGTGGGAACTCCATCACTTGAGACTTTCATGAAGAGATTGGATTGTCATTTGTCAGAAATGGTGTCGGGTCTCCCACTTGGATGGGCGGGGGTTGGACTCGATGACCTATAAGGTCCCTTCCAACTCTGATTATCTGTTATCTGTTATCTCTTATCTGTAAAGAAGCAATGGGTAGAAACTAATCAAGGAGAGAAGCAACCTAGAACTAAGGAGGAATTTCCTGATAGTTACAACACTTAATCAGTGGAACAACTTGCCTCCAGAACTTGTGAATGCTCCAACACTGGAAGTTTTAAAGAAGAGCTTGGACAGTCTTTTGTCTGAAATTTCCTATACTATAGAAATTTCCTATAATGTTTCCTATACTGAGTTGGACAAGAAGACCTCACAGGTCCCTTCCAACTCATATTATTCTATTCATGTGAAATATGCTTTATTAGATTTGGAGTACAAATCTACTGCATAATGTTGAATTGGTTCATATATTTTTCATAATCCATACATCTGAATCACTGAAATTCAAGAGGTGTAAAAAAAAGTCTATCTTATTAATGCTGTTGTACCTTTGAATGGTCACTAAATGAATAGTTAATAAATCAAGGACTACCTGTATATTCTAATCAACGGAGGTTTTATGAATGGTTATGATCTGAGTTCTAGCTATTTTGAAATTGGCACTTTGTCCCTGGCAGGTAGCATGTTCTTAGCATTCCCTTGCTTTTTTTTTTTTAAAATGAAGATACTGGCTGGCTTAATATAGTTAACATCAAAGGGAGTCAAAAGAGGAACAATAAAGACAGCTTACCAAATAGCACATTGGTTATTTCTCCATTCAATTCAGTACAATTCACTATATCACCCAGACAAAGTACATCTCCATCACTCTCACAGTTATCGTAACCTGTTCTGAAACATTTTGGGCAAGATTTTCCATTTTCATATATGCGCATGTTTTTTCCTGCAAGTCACAAAATTAGTTCATGTAGCAAAATAATTGTTTAAAGCAATTATCAAAACATTATCAATGTTTTCCCTTTCACATATTTTTTTTTACCCCTGGGGAATCTGCTACACAGTAGAATAATTGGATTTCTAACCATTCTGTCTTTTTGATGTTCTGATGTCGCTTGAGCTCTGCTGTCTTCCTTTTTTTAATTAATATTTTATTGATTAATTTATTAAAACATTGGGCACGGTGTGATCATCCTGATACTCCTTTTGGCCATACATACTACAATATATAATACATATTTTATATACATTTATACATTTGTACAGTTAATTTATATTAATTTATCCTTCATATTCCATTGTACTTATTTACATAAGCCTCAATTACCCATTCTACAAATCCTACTCATTTTTTATTCTGGGTCCCTCCTTTCTGCTCCCAACATTGGTAAAATTTATTCCATATCTTGTAATATTCTGTCTCATCTTTGTATTCAATTCCAGAGTCAGTCTATCCATTTCAGCATGTCAGTATTTTCTTTATCACCTCACCTTCATCAGGGATTTCTCTATCTTTCCATTCTTGAGCAAGTCATTCTTTCTGCCGTGATAATATATACTATTAAATAGGTCTCATCTTTACTATATCTCTCTGTCATAATTCCTAGTAAAAATAATTCCAGTTTATATTTTCTGTCCAATTATCTCCTCTTAACCATATATGGATTTTATGCCAAAAATCCTGTGGGTTGTTGTTGTTGTTTTTTTTACAAATCACCATGTATGATATATGTTCCTGGTTCTTGGGTGCATTTCCAACAATTTGGTGATACGTTTTTATACATTTTAGTCAGCCTTGCTGGGGGGAGATGCCACCTATAAAACACCTTGTATAGATTTTCCTTACATGATGTGGCCAATGTTATATTTTTGTTTCATTCCCACAATTCTTGCCACTTATCCAAATCTATATTATATCCAAAGTTTTTGGCCCATGCCACCATCATTTCCTTGACCTGTTCCCCTCCATCTTATAGTCCAATAAAAATTTATAAATTTTCCTTATCAATTTATTGTCTGTCCCCAATAAAATTGCATCTAGTATCATGGCTTGTCTACTAATCCCCCACTATTTCATATGTTTCCCATATCGTGACTGGATTTGTAAGTACGCCCACCATTCCAATTCCATTCCAATCCTTGTTCTATCCTTGTTCTTTTAGCTCTTGTCTGGATTTCAATTCCCCCTTTTTCATTTATAATATCCTTATATGTGGTAATTTTTCCTGGTTAATAAGATTTGGGTATACTAACGCCTCTAAGGTGAATAACCAAACTGGAGTTTCCATGTAGTTTTGCTGTTTGATTTTGTTCCATACCATAAACAAAGCTTGTCTTGTCTGATGTCTTTAAAAATATTGATGTATGATATGCCTACCGTATCACAAAAATGTATGCCATCTTAGATGTAAGTTGTGGCCCTCTAATGATAGTAGTCTTCTATTTTTTACAGTTATCCAATCTTTCACCCAGGTAAGCACCGCTTCTTCATAGTATATTTCCCAATCTGGTAGGCCAAAATCTCCTCTCTCTTTAGCTTCTTGCAGAAGTTTTAGTTTAATCCTTGGTTTCTTCCATTGCCATATAAAATTCAGAGTCATTTTGTTCAGATTTCTCTCCAAAATTTGTCGAATTTTATGAGTATATTTTGAAACAAAAAGAGTAGTTTTGGTCGAATGTTCATCTTGATTACAGCTATTCTGCCCATTAAGGAAAGCATCCAATTTTTCCATCTTTCCAGATCCTCTTTTGTTTCTTTCACTAATTTGCCATAGTTGTCCTCTTTAATTGTTGTACATCTTACCAAAACATTGATCCCCAGATAGTTCATTTTCTTGACTATCTGGATATTTATTCCCTTGGCTAAATTCTCTTTCAGTTTATTTGTCATGTTCTTCAGTATCATTTTGGTTTTTTCTTTGTTTATTTTTAATTCAGCAACTTCTCCATAATCTTCCAATATTTCTATGAGTTTCAACCTCGATTGTTGTGGTTCCTCGAGGATAAAAACTAAGTCATCTGCAAAAACTTGTGGTTTATATATTTCTTTCTTGATTTCCAGACCTTTTATTTGTGTTTCCTTCCTAATTATCCTTGTTAACACTTCCAAGGTTAGTATAAACAATAGCGGGGATAATGGGCACCCTTATCTCATTCCTTTCTGAATTTTAATTTTTTGTCACCTGTCTGTTTATTATTATTTTAGCCTCTTGTTTAGAATATATCACCAAGATTATATTTTAAAAATTCTCACCAAAATCCTATGTGTCTAAGTTGCCATAGCATAAATTCCCATTTTGTCAAATGCTTTTTGGGCATCCAAAAATAGCACCATCTGATTTCCACTGTGTACTTCATAGTATTCTAGGATATCTAACACTATTCTTATATTGATTTTGACAAGGAACTTTTTGAGAAGGAACCATTCTGGTCCACATGTATAAAGTCATTTAAGACCTTTTTTTAATCATTCGGCTATTATTGATGTGAAGTCCAAGTTCAAAAGGGATATTGGTCTGTATTTTTAATTAGTGTCTGGTCTGTGTTTTCTTTGGGTACAAGCGTGATGTTGGCTTCCATCCATGATTGTGGTATTTTCACCTCATTTAAAACTGCATTAAATACTTCAAGGAGAACTTGTCCTAAGAAGCCTTGTTGGTGTTTATATAATTCTGCTGCCTTTCAGTTCCAGACAGTATTCCAGGATGTTCCTGGCACACTTTGCCCTGACCCAACGAGGAAATCTTTGCTTCTTCTTCCAATAGGAAAATATATTCTTAAAAAGCCCAATAGTAATAGCAATTAGACTTATATACCACTTCAAAGTGCTTTACAGCATTCTCTGGGCAGTTCACCATGTCAGCCTATAGTCCCCAACAATCTGAGTCCTCATTTTACCAACCTCAAAAGATGGAAGGCTGAGCCAACCTCAAGTCCATCAAGATCGAACTCCAGGCTATATGGGTGGAGTTAGTCTGCAAGACTGCATTTAACCACTGTGCTGTCCAGACAGTATATAGTTAATTGGGAATTGGGAGCTGTCCCCTTAAGGGAATGCCTCATGGGAAACATAGTTAATGCATCGTGGGAAATGTAGTTCATGTCATGTGGTCATATGTATAAGCCTGATTGGTCACTGAATTGATCCTTGGTTGGGTTGGGGGAGTTTCCTTTATTCTTGCTTGGACCCCAGCAAAGTACTGGTATCCTTCCCTTTGCTGCATTGTTATGGGATAAAGATAACTATATTTTCACACTATGAGTCAACTATGCAAAGATTTGGACATTAGATGAATCATGACATAACTGTGAGTTATACTTTGAGGATGCCTTCTGATCCAAAAAAGAAACTTTGTATGGAAGCCTTTGTAGAGTTTTAACTGCTTATTTTAGGCATCCTTTGGAAGATAAATACTGCCTATGACAAGACAACCACTATGCCCTCAGGGCTCCACAGACACCCTTTCTAGAACTTAAAAGCCATAAAAAGACTTTTTTTTAAAAAAATGAAAAATGAGAAATTGCAGAATTTGTTTTTTTTTTAATCCCATACAGTGTGTATGCAGGATAATTTGCTCATGATATTTACTTGGCATGGGATTTTGTTGTTGTTGTTGTTGTTGTTGTTGTTGTTGTTGTTGTTGTAAGTATATAGAAGGTAAACTAAAAACTAAAAACTAAAAAGTATATAGAAGGTAAACCATGAATGAACATTGAAGATCAAACAACTGGAACCATCTTGCCTACTCTTGGCTTGAAAACACCTTGCTCTTTCCAAATGTTACCGATAGATGAGATATCTGTTACAGGTAGCCAAGCCTCTTTTTCTTTCTCTCCTTCCAACTACCTTGAAAGAGAATTTATTCACATGTTTGCACATTCTCTTCCAAATGTTTCTAACACTATCCAGTTATTCTCTCCTTTCACAAACAGGAGTAGACTTGAACATGCTTTTTGAGATGTTCTTGATAAAAGTGTTAAAAACTGGAAAGATGTCATTTCTTTCCACTGGAATTTTCCCATAAATAGATTCCTTATGTCAACCATTCCAATAGGAAAAATGCCAGAAGCAGAAATAAGATTCAAAAGCTGTTTACATACCTTCAATGCCAGGCCTGCAATTTGGGTCTGTTTCATTGCAAACTTGAGAACTAAAGTCCAAAATATGCTGGTCTCCAAAATTGAAATGGAAAGAGCCCGTCAAATGATTTGCAGGATTTACACAGCTTCTGGTGAAGGATGGTATTAAACTATTTTCTATTGAGAAAATATAATGATTAAAGAATGTAATCAATTGAGCCAGAGGTGGTATTCAGTCAGTTCTGACAGGTTCTGGAGAACCGGTAGCGGAAATTTTGAGTAGTTTGTAGAACTGGTAAATGCCACCTCTGACTGGCCCCGCCAACCCCATCTATTTGCCGACTTCCAAATCCCAGCTGATTGGAGTCCCAGCTAATCAGCTGGATCTTCTTTTGTTGCCCTGCATAGGAGAATGGAGCTGGAAAGCAGGTTAGTGGGTTGGGGAGGGAATGGGGATTTTACAGTATCCTTCCCCTGCCACGCCCACCAAGCCACACCACACCCACCAAGCCACACACACACTAGTAAAAAAAAATTAAATACCACCACTGAATGGAGCATCACATGGCTTTGTCTTACAACCAATTCTATCATAGGAATCAGTCAAATGTAGCTTCTAAAGCTCCAGTTAGTTTTTGGATGCCTTTGTGGCCTTGTGACAGATATCCCTGAGAGATGGACCATCCAGTCACTGCTGAAAGATATCCATCACAGGAGATTCTACCACAGAGGTCACCAAACTTGGCAACTTTAAGACTTGTGGACTTCAATTCCCAGAATTCTCCACAAGGAACCACCTGCTCTACCATGACAATCTTTTCCATTGTTGGATAGTGTTGGAAGAAATATCCATCTGGTTCAGTTGCAATCCAGGAGAAAGACAGTGGAGACAAAATGGAGACTGGAGGCTGCTTGGAAAGAGAGTTTAATGATGAAGCAGAACCACCAGCAATCCTGGGATGTGAGCAGCTGATCACATGGAGTTGAGAATGAGGGGTCTTTATACCTTGGGCTTTGAACTTAAGCTTCCTAGTTCTGTGCAAAAACATGTATTGTATTGGCTGTTGTCAGACTCCCATGGGGCCATATAGGGGTCATAACTGGCTCTGTAGGTTGTTTGAGAAGTTTGGTTGAAGTTTGCTGGAGGTGATGCAATGTCCTTAGGAGATTGTGCAATGTAGTGAGCTTTGTGACTTAGTGGTTTTAATCCTATTATGTCCTGAAGGGTCTTGTCTCCTTCACCCTGGAACTGAAGGTCCTTTGTTTTGTAGATAGGCTGGTCTAATCTTTCTCAGTGGGTACAAAATATCTGCTGGGGAAAGGAAGCTGGGGCTCTGTGTTTTTGTCTCCCTTAAGATATTTTATTTATTTATTTTATTTTATTCCTCAAAATATTTCATTTTTCTAGGAGTGGGGTGGGTGCTAATTTGCTTTCAGCAATAGGTTCTACCATAAGAAAAGATTTCCTGGCATCCACCAAATATCTATTTCCTGGTTATTTAAACCCATAATTTCTCATCCTGTCTTTTGGAACAACTCTAAAATTTCTGTGTCATCTTCTACAAGAAAGTTCTTCAAATATCTGACAACAATTACCACATTTCCCCAATCTTGTTCTCGAGGCTCCTGATAGAGCACCTTCTACCAGTGTTTCTCAAAATTCTTGGAGCTGCCATCTGAAAATGGCAAGTTTGAGAAACAGTTCATTATATGAAACCAAAATATCCACCTCCCAAGATAATCTTTTCCATTCTTGAATAATTCTACCATAAAGAAAGGTTATCTGATATCCATTAAATTCTGTTTCTGGTAATTTAAACCCATTCTTTCTAATCCTGTCTTTTGGTATAACTCTAAAATTTCTGCTTCACCTTCTATAAGGCAGCTCTTCAAATACCTGAAAATAGTTATCACATCTCAATCTTGTGTTGAAGGCCCTTTATAGAGGACCTGAGATTGAGGAAGACATGTACCACCATAAGGGTGAAAAGTGGATTTTTATACTCCCAAACACAATACCTATATATGTACAGACATACTTTAGACCAATATTTCTCAAAATTCTCGGAGCTGAAGTCCACATGCCTGAAAATCGTCATGTTTGAGAAACACTGCTTTATATGAAACCGAAATATAATGGAGATAAATTTCTCTATATCTTCATCCAAATCAACATAAAAAAGATGAACACAAAAATTAATCCACTTACCTGTTGACAAGTTGGCCACAGACAAAAAACCTAAGCATATTGCTGAATTTGAACAGTTTGTTGGCTGACTAGAGCAGTAACCTTCTCGATCAGTGTAACACTCATTACATTCTAGAGAGAGTGGTAAGGATTTAAAAAAAAGGAAATACATTTGTATGAGACTCCTTCAGGTTTCAGTTGCTATATAAATACACTTTAATATTGAACCAGATACTAGCCCTCTTCCAATTTTATTATTCCCATCCTAGCAGAAGGCTGGAAAGAAATTCCCGAAAATGGCTTATGATGAACCTCTCACTACAGAAAGGAAGAAAGTTATTTTTGGGGTAGAATGAGAAACCATCCGAAGAAATAAAAATCAAATGCTTACAAAAGACTTGCAATTTTTAGTGGCACAGACATACACACAGAAACACAAATATATATTAAACCAGGGGGAACAAAAAGATCCCCACAGTTGAACACACTTGGCTGAATTGCATATAACTTTCTTTAAAATAAGATAAAATATGCCAAGTCAAACCATGTATTAACCCTGAACTAGCAGTAAGGTAACGACAGTAAGAAATGATCATAACTATCAGCCTAGATTCTGACTGTTCAACAGTTAACTCAAATTCCATTGATTTGCATTCTCTTCCATGAGAAACGTTTCTGCCTAACCCAATCTGAATGATTGATTTTATGAAATGTTCTCATGGCCCACACCGTGCTCTGTATAGTTCAGAGATCTAACTCAATCTACATTTCACTATGTTCCGATATTGGTCCCGGATACTTTGCTGCCTGAACTTCCAACCAACCCTGCTGGGTCCGGGAATCCCATTCCACCTTCCTTGCTTCCCCATTCTTCCACCTGAAGGCCACCTGAAGTTGGTCACCTTTAGTGGGCTTGCCTTGGAGAGCCTATTTGGTTGATGCAATCTGAGTGGAAGAAAGAACTGCCTAACTCAAAACTTTGGTTGTCCAGTAGAAAACAGCTACCACTGCATCAGAAGAAGTGAAAATTGATTCAAAGAACCCCACGTACTTGCTGCAGATAGCGCCACAGGAAGGAGGAAGATGGCGAAGACAAAGAGCACAAAGGAAGCCATCTTGATGGTGTTCAGGTCAGTCTGGGTTCTCTGAGACTGAGATCTTCTTGCGTATAGTATTTATAGGCAGGGGAGTGGTTGGGAGCCCTCTGCCCAACCTCCCTCTTGGTAACAAATGATAACAGGGTTCAGAATATAATTAGCCACTTAATAGCAGTTACATTGTCCAAGGACGTCACAATGGTGACGATTGATTACATCCTTAACACCACTTTTGCAATATTGCAGCATTATACGGATGGACCCATTACAAGATTGCCCTATTCAGGGTGTGGTTGAAAAATTCCAGGTAGGCAGGTGTGTGTGTGTGTGTGTGTCTGTCTGTCTGTCTGTCTGTCCTTCTGTCTGTGTGTGTCGTGTGTGTGTGTCCGTGTCCCTTCCATGAAGGATAATTTTTTTTCAGCAATTCTGGATAGCTACACCTGGCCACTTTCTTAACATTTTCCAGTGCTACTGGAAGTGAATATTGCAGAATTCCTTCCACCTAATTCTTCCAGCCCAGAATCAGATAAGAGAAAGAAATACAGTATAAAAAGGGTAAGGCAAAAATTGTGGAAACCCCAGAAACTGCACAAAAAAAAAAATTGGGTGTGTTAATTCCTGGAAAACTGCTTCTGGATTTTGTGCTAGAGGTGGCAAAAAAAAATGACTTTGAGATTAGCTGATTTGATACTTTGTTGTTGTAGAAATGGCTAGTAAATATTAAATATTTAAAAGTAAAAAAAGTTGAGGCTGTGGTGATATGTTATTGTATTGTGCTACAATGTTAGAAATCAGTTCTTGTCTTTCTTTTCTTTCTCTCTTTCCTTCTTTCGCTTTTTCCCTCCACTATTTTTATTTGTATTTTATACGTTCATATGTTTAATATTGTTTCTAAAAACATGCTTTGCAAATTCAGCCACTAGTTTAACTGATCTCATTGTGTATGTTGATGAGCACATGTGTTTGTTTGTTTGTTTATTTAGAGAAGTTATTATGTTTAAACATAAAATCTGAATGGATGGATTTTCACAACATGTTAAACTCTAATCCTGCATTATCCAAATTCTTTTCCAGAATGTGTGTAAGAAAAAAAATGATTTGGAGTCAACTTGAGAATAGACACCTATGTGAGGGATGGGTGGTTCCAAAATACAATGGGGGGGGGAGAGAGAGAGAGAGGACATAATAAGAAAGTTTGGGTTGGTCATGTATTTATGATTTATTTAGACATACAGTAAATGCTCATCTCAACTCTTATTGTTGCTAGCACAATAAAAAAATGCAAGACACTAAAACCTACGGCAACAAAGTCAGTTTTCAGACAATATTAAAACATTCCTGACCCAAAGTAGCTGGGAATATTGCTGTAATAATGTCTTTCTCCTGGTCTCAGGAGAACACAACATTTTTAAAAATCAAAGAAAGAGAAGTATTTTCAGGGGTCATGTAGTATCTAGCCTGTTAGGATTACTTTATTCAGACTTCTTGCCTGGAGATGAAAAAGATGTATTTATAGATGAAGGAGGCACTTTTTCTAACTCCCATTGGTTGTGAAAAAAAATGCTCCTGTGTGACTTAAGGCCATCCATAAATCACTTTTTAGGGGTTGAACTACCGTAGTGGCTGATCAATTCACACCTATTCACTAGAACGGGTTGTTAACATTCTAAGCAGTTCGGAGAACCGGCTGTTAGAAGAAATTACTGGCCTAATCCTGTAAGGAAGGCAGGAAGGAAACATTCTGGTGTTGCTTACAGAAACTGCCTCTCCGTTAACCCTTATTACATTCTTGGCAGTACTAGACTTCCTGTCTCTGGAACTTCTCTGGAGTTTTTTTCCCCTCCTTTGCTGGTACTTTGCTTGTGTGGAGTGACCATTTACAATGGCACTGAAAAAAGTGACTTATGATCATTTTTCACACTTACAACTGTTGCAGCATCCCCGCAGTCATGAGAGGCCAGGCGAGGAGATGCCTGTCTCGATGTGAGTGATATTGAGTTTGCCACACTCAGCCAATAACATGACCACCAAGCCATGACCACCCAGTCACATGACCACCAAGCCACCCCCACCACCTAAGCCACCCCCACAGAACCGGTTGGTAAAATTTTTGAATCCCACCCCTGGGTGACAGCCATCTTAATAATGAGTAAACTTCCCCATGGCAGCCATTTTATGAGAATGTTCATTGCATTTCTTTCTGGGAATTTGACCCAGTCACCTAACCAAAAAGCCTCTCAAAATGCTCTATCTACCATGGTTCTAGGACAACTGACCATGGGACAATTCAATGCTACATTAATCTTTTCATTCAGGTACTCCTTTTTGTGGTGACCATGTTTTCATTGAAACTATTGTTAACTCTTAGATTTCTGGATTGACTATTTTAATTTTATTATTATTGATCATGAATCTGTCGAAATTAGAGGTAATCATTGACAGTTTGTTTAGTGACTGTTCAAATTTACAACTGCCCTGAAAAAAAGTGATCTATGACCATTTTTCAAACTTATGACCCTTGAAGCATTCCCATGGTCTTGTGAACAAAATTCAGATGCTCAGCAGCGAACTCATATTTATGACTGTCTTGTGATCCCCTTTTGAGACCTTCTGGCAAACAAAATCAATGGGGAGGTTAGATACACTTAACTGGGTTAATAACTTAATGACTGCAGTGATTCACTTAAGAACGGTGGCCAGAATGATGGTTAAACGGGGCAAAATTCATTTCACAACTGTCTCGCTTAGCAGCAGAAACATTGGACTCAGTTGTGGTTGTAAGTTGAAGGCAACTTGTAATTGTGTTTGTTGAATTGTCCCACAGCAAGTCATTCCATGGTGAGTTGGCCATGGCATGTTGACAGCCATTGGTGTGATGGCGAGTTGTCCCATTCTGATCTAATGAAGCCAGGCTGCATTAGAAGCATTCCCTGATTGGCTGGCTAGCTGGCTGGAGCCCCTCCCCCAGAATTTGGACAGGTAGAGGCCCTGGAAAAGATTTCTCGGGGGGGGGGGAGATTAAGAGAGCTGGGGAGGACAACAGATTTGAGCTGCTCAGAAGTCAGGACAGAGAGAGAATGAAAAGAACGAAGCTGCTACGAAGCTGGACTCTCTTTCTGAAAGTGATGGCCACCCCGAGGAAGGGGGATGGTGATATCTCAGCCTAGAGACTGGATCCCAGCAGCAAGGAGAGGTGGACTCCATACAGAGTTCTTCCTGGGTCTGCAGAGGACATGTTTATGAGCCAACAGATTGGTGAAGGACCATATTGGCCTAAGAACAGTCTTTGGGATTGGTTTTTTTTTTTTTAGCTTGAGCAATGTTGACCATTCTCACTGCTATAAAACATTAAACGTCACCGTGAAGTTTAATGTTTCATAACATTAGTGTTTCTCAACTTTGGCCATAAGATGAGTGGACTTCAACTTCCAATGTTTCCAGCCACCTTAAGAAAGACAGGATCTATAGCTGGTATAATAAAACATTTCACCAAAAGAAATAGCCTCTAGAAAATATGTTGGAGTACAGACTCCCAGCCCTCTTATTCAACGCGATAGGTCACCCTAGAAATATTTAATTGTCCCAGGTTCCATCTCAAGGAGTTTTGTTCAGTGGATTTTGTAGGGCAACAGCATTTTTCAAGGGAGGGTGTGCCCACAATAAACCCAACAAGTCAATGTTCTTTCATGCCACAGTGTGTTTCCTTATTGCTCTTTATGATCACAAAAGACAGAAAAATTCATGTCACCATGAACTTTTCACTTTTTGCATTTATGTAAATTGTCTGATTTCTGGCATGGTAGAAAGTCCACTGAGCAGAGTTTGAAGTTGTTCTCAGTCAAAGCCCTCTAACTAGGTGAAGAAATGGACCATAATTGATGCCATTTCAAGATGGGTTGTATTAATGAAACGAATTAAAAACCATCACACATAAAATGGTTGCCAAATAACTTTGTGGATGTGTCCAAGGCATCACCAGCCTTTCAGCTCAACACCTGCAAGAGGCTGTTTAGACTTTAGGTTAATTTTATTTTTCGGAAGGGGGGAAAAGGGAGGGAGGGAGGGGAAGAAGGGAGGGGAGGGAGGGAGCGGGTAGAGGGAGGGAGGAAGGAAGGAAGGAG
>BLBF01018089.1:11194-38988 GCA_015471245.1 Laticauda colubrina
TTCTATTCTATTCTATTCTATTCTATTCTATTCTATTCTATTCTATTGGCTGTCGTAAGATATTCCCTCTCCTTTGCTGCCTCCTCCCATATCAGCTGGGTTCATGGGAGGACTAGTCAAAAGAGTCAAAATGGCAGCCGCAACCACATGGTCAAAGCCGCCCCCCCCCCCCTTTTTTTTATATAGATGGCCCTCCCCTTTTCCAAGGGCAGAGGTCCCCAAACTTGGCAACTTTAAGACTTGTGGACTTCAACTCTCAGAATAATTAATTACTCAGCCACCTGGCTGAGGAATTCTGGGAGTTGAAGTCCACAAGTTTTAAAGTTGCCAAGTTTGAGGACCCCTGGCCTTGGGTGATTCCTTCTACCCCCTTCTTTTCTTCTCTCCTCTTGACACTTTCTCCCACGTTGCCAAGTTTTGTTTTGTTTTTGCTCTTCTTCTCCAAGCAGCCTTCTGTGCCACCATGGATTGTGGAAAAGCCTTCAAAAGCACCCTAAAGTCTTGCCTGACCCTCCAGTTTCTCCAGACATATTGAAAAAAAAAGAGGAGGAAGGAATACAAATTAGCCCATGTTGAACTGTAGGGCACAGTCAAACATCAGCTCAGGAAATGTTTCGTGACAATTTGTATCAGGTCATAGTTTTATGATCCTACACAATACAGAATAATAGAGTTGGAAGGGAACTTGTAGGACACCCAACCCGCCACCTAAGCAGATCCTACACCATTTCTGATAGATGGCAGTCCAGTCTCTTCTTGAAAGTCTCAAGTGATGAAGCCCCCACAACTTCTGAAGGCAACTTCTGTTTCATTGGTTGATTGTTCTCACTGTCAGAAAGTTTCTCCTTATTTCCAGGTTAAATCTCTCCTTGTTCAGTTTCCATCCTTTTCCTTGTCTGGCCCACAGGAGCTTGAGAAAATAGCTTGACCCCCTCCTCTCTGTGGCAGCCCCTCAAATATTGGAAGACCGTTTTCATGTCTCCCCTGGTCTTTTTCTTCACTAGACTAGCCATGCCCAGTTCTTGCCAACTGTTCATCGTATGTTTTAGTCTCCAGTCCCCTCATCATCCTGGTTGCTCTTCCCTGCACTCTTTCTAGAGGCTCAATATACAGTGGTGGGATTCAAATTTTTTTTTACTACAGGTTCCGTGGGAGTGACTTTGTGGACATGGCAGGGGACAGATACTGTAAAATCTCCAGTCAGAGGTGGTATTGGCCGGCTCTCGGAACTACTCAAAATTTCCGCTATCAGTTTTCCAGACCTGGTCAGAACCTGCTGAATACTACCTCTGTCTCAACACCATTTTTATACAGTGGTGATCAAAACGGGATGCAGTATTTTAGGTGTGGTCTTACTAAGGCTTTATAGAGTGGCATTAATACCTCATTTGATCTTGACTCAATCCCTCAATTAACACAATTTAGGATTGCATTTGCTTTTTTTGATTGCTGCTGCACACTGCTGACTCATTATTTAATACCATGTTTATGTCATAAACTGTTTTATAACATTTGCCAAATTTCAATTCCATGTGAGTTGTGAATTGAAATTTTGGATGCATTCTATAAGTTAGGCCACTTTGAGTTATCTCAAGTTCAAAAATGTGGACTTTATAATGCACCTTTTCACCTGGTTAAAGGTTTCAAGAATAAGAGTTTTAGTAGTAGATATATTTTTATGATGTCATTAACATCCATTTTAAATGATAACTCACCCTGGAATGAAATTCACAGCACAGAATAAAAATGTCTGCAAAGACAGATGAGTCAATTAAAAAAGTAAGTCTATATTTAAGAAAAGAGTACAGCAAAATGACAGCCCAGAACTGGAAATATCTGTATAGATGAGCATTTCTCAACCTTGGGAACTTTAAGATGTTTCGACTTCAACTCCCAGAATTCCCCAGCCAGCATAGCCTAGGTGGTGAGGGAATCCACACAGCTTAAATTTGCTAAGGTTGAGAAAAATACTGGCAACGAGGTTATAATTATTCTCAAGCAGGAATTAACTATGATGTCTTTGGAATATACTTCTTAGCTTTGTCATCTTAGCTTGCAGCAGAAAAAAGGAAGAAAAAGATGAAGATATATCTTTTTTTTCTCATTGCAGGATTTCAGAAAAGTAAAAGGAGTCTTTTGTATGCCAGTTGTTGGGCAATGGTGGCAGGAAGATGTTGGCCAGGAAAAGCATTATCCCAGAAGAATATGTTCTTGCCCGCATTGCAGCTGAGAATTTGGGCAAGCCACGCATTCGAGACCGCCAACGCAAAGCCCGCTTCATCGCCAAAAATGGGGCTTGCAACCTAGCCCACAAGAACATCCGAGAGCAGGGACGTTTCCTGCAAGACATCTTCACCACCTTGGTAGACCTGAAATGGCGCCACACTCTGGTGATCTTCACCATGTCCTTCCTCTGCAGCTGGTTGTTCTTCGCCATGGTGTGGTGGCTGGTGGCTTTCTCCCATGGAGACATGGACAAGCCTTGCAGCACTGAAGAGTTCAGCAAATGGAAACCGTGCATCACCTGCGTCAGGTAAGGAGACACGCCTTGAAAAGGAGACGCTGGAGGCCATGACTGCAGGCTGTCAACTCTGAAGTGAACCTGGCTGAAGCCATCTTGGGCTACCTCGTGATTGCCATGAAACCCTGAGAGGGGGAAGGGAGGGAGGAAGTAGATAGACCGGCTAATAGTCAAAGCAAAAAGTTTTCTTGTGGGAACCAAGGTCATCTCAACAGGTGTCAGTTTGAAGGAGTGGAGTGACCAAGCAGCCTGCCAGCTACTTTCATTGGATAATGTGACCAGTGACACCTGGGAGGGGGATAAATTTGCTGTTTTAATTAGGGGGAAACAATGGGAATTTTTAGAGTTGGTTTTCACCGATATGATGTATCCAACAAACATGTTCTTTGAGGAGTCTACCTGTCTGACAATTCTGCTTTTGGTGGATGCATTATTCAGAACACTGACACAGACATGCAAACAAATCAAGAACTTCATAAATACAGATAGTTCTCAACGTACGACCACAATTGAGGCCAACATTTCTCTTCCTAAGCAAGGGAGGTTCCTAAGTGAATTTTTGCCCCATTTTACGACTTTTCTTTCCACAGTTGTTAAGTGAATCACTGCAGATGTTACGTTTGGAACATGGTTGTTAAGAGAATCTGGCTTCCCTATTGACTTCGCTCGTCAGAAGTTTGCAAAAGGGGATCACATGATCCTGGGACATTGAAACTGTCGAAAATATGAATCAGTTGCCGAGCATCCAAACTTTGATCATGTGACCATGAGGATGCTCCATTTGTCGTAAGCGTGAAAAACAGTTATAAGTCACTGTTTTTCTGTGCTATTGTAACTTCAACTAATGGTTGGAGGTTGAGGACTACCTATATACTAGTTTATTCACATAAAATGTTAAGGTCATGACCCATAAATTAGTAGCCTAATCTTTGCTTGATCTGATGTGTTGTGTGAACCCATGTATACAATGCAGAATCAGAGTTTTCAATTGATTTGACCAACCTTATTATCAGCTTTGGAAGCCATACTGAGATCAGATACTCCCACACTGCCACATCTGAGTCTGGAAAAGTGGAATATATTGGAGTATATCTAGTTAGACATAATAACATTCTTTTTCTGATTCAAAATCAGGTTGCACATAACTGAGAGGAAGTCTTACCTGGGGATGGATGGTGATTGGGCCATGTGATGGATGATGGGTGCAGGGGATGGATTTTGTAGTTTTTACTTACTGTGAGGAAGCCTGGAACTTTTAGATTTGGGATTCCATAGTTGAGCCAGTTACTATCCAGATAAAAGGAGCTATTGAGAGATGTCTGTCTCGGAGTTATAGGGTGTAATGGAGATTTTCTGTAATGCTGACACTTATATGCATGCTTTCACAATGGAAAATAACTGATTTATTTCTGTATTTTATGACCGTATTCCATTTTTTTCTGCCTTTCTGTCAGGTCCTTCATCTCTGCTTTCCTCTTCTCCATTGAGGTCCAGGTGACCATTGGTTTTGGTGGAAGGATGATGACCGAGGAATGTCCCATAGCCATCAGTGTTTTGATCCTCCAAAACATTGTGGGCCTGATCATCAACGCGGTCATGTTGGGTTGCATCTTTATGAAAACTGCCCAGGCCCACCGGAGAGCAGAAACTTTGATCTTTAGCCGGAATGCAGTCATCACTGTCCGTAATGGCCACCTGTGTTTCATGTTCCGTGTAGGAGACCTGAGGAAAAGCATGATCATTAGTGCCTCGGTACGAATCCAGGTTGTCAGGAAGACCACTACTCCAGAAGGAGAAGTCATCCCAATCCACCAGCTCGACATTCCAGTAGACAATCCTCTTGAAAGCAACAACATTTTCCTGGTGGCTCCATTGATCATTTGCCATGTCATTGATAAGCGGAGCCCACTTTATGACATCTCCGCCAACGACCTGGCCAATCAAGACCTAGAAATCATTGTCATACTTGAAGGTGTCGTAGAAACCACTGGAATCACCACCCAAGCCAGAACATCCTACATATCAGAAGAGATCCTCTGGGGCCATCGCTTTGTGCCCATCGTCACGGAAGAAGAAGGGACTTATGCTGTCGACTACTCCAAATTTGGCAACACCAGCAAAGTTGCAGCACCCCGTTGCAGTGCCAAGGAGCTGGATGAGAAGCCTTCCATTCTCATCCAGACCCTCCAGAAAAGTGAACTGTCCCACCAGAACTCTTTGAGGAAGCGTAACTCCATGCGAAGGAATAACTCCATGCGGAGGAATAATTCCATTAGGAGGAATAACTCTTCCTTCATTGTGCCTAAAGTCCAGTTCATCACACCTGAAGGCAACCAGAACACCATGGAAACATGACAGAGCCAAGCAGTCATGTGCAGAGTGTCAAGGTTCTGACAATACACCCTCATTGGAATCATAAGTCTCTCGCTGCATGTCCCAGAGTAAAAAAAAAAAAAAAGATTAGGAGTGACCATGTCGTTACCTGGTTACAACCTAATCTAAGACACATCATTCATTTCACTCTTGACCTTGGTCTTGCCCCCACCCCCTGGATGTATATTCTCCAATGGGACACATCCATAGTCAAGAGCCATCAATGATGCTCTCCAGTAATAATCTTAAGTGCCAACAGCTTCGGCTGCCTAGCAATTATCTGAAGCATTTCAGGAATGCACTACTTTCCCCCACTCCCTTTCTGTTGGCAACTAAAAAGGCCAGAGAAGTTTGTTTTTTAGTTGACACAGAGGTCCTGCAAAAACAGGGCTTTACCTTTGTTATAATATTAGTATTAATTTGATATCAACATTTAATAGATATTAAGGGTTATTTATTATATGCAGACATCAGATCAAACCGGAGATAGGTTGTAGTTGAGTCCATTATCAGTATGTGTGACAACATTTGCATGATTTGAGGTTGAGATGCTACAGCTACTCCTCAACTTACAACCACAACTGAGGCCAAACTTTCTGTTTTTAAGCAAGACCATTATTAAATATCGCCCCATTTTATGAACTTTCTTGCCACAGTTGGTAAGTGAGTCACGGTAGTTGCTAAGTGAATGATACTTTCATTAACTGAATCTGGCTTTCCCCACTGATTTTGCTTGTCGGAGGCCAACTAGGAAGGTTAGAGGTAGTGATCCCATGACCCCGGGACAGTGCAACTATCATAAATATATGTCAGTTGCCTAAGCACCTGAATTTTGATCATGTGACTGTGGGGATGTTGTGATGGTCGTAAGTGTAAAAAAATGATCATAAGTCACATTTTTTCAGTGCTATTGTAACTTTGGTCACTGAACGAATGTGTCAAGCTCAAAGCATGCTTATTCTGTTACAACCATTATTGCTTCTCAACTTGCCAAAGGATTAGGGGGAGGAAAAGGGGAGATCAGTGGTGGGATTCAAATATTTTTACTACCGGTTCGGTGGGTGTGGCTTGGTGGGCACACTTTGTATGCGTGCAAACACTTTGCATGCGCACGCACACCAATCATGCACTTTGCGCAGGCGCAGAGGCTTTCTAACTCACCTCCTGCAAGCTTGCACGATCCCGGTCGCTTTAGCAGCTGTTGCACAACACTCATCTGTGCTGCGCAAAGCAGCTGCGCTTCAAATTCAGAAGATAATGGTGGTTATGGAAGCTCAGGCAGGTGGGTGGGCCCAACAGCAGAGTGGCGGAGAGAACCAGTTTGGTCTCTGCTGCTCATCGCTGCTACCGGCTTGGCAGAACCAGGCTGAACCGGTAGAATAACACCACTGGGTGAGATGGAACACAGGCTCTAGACTTCAAGAAAGAGAGCCATGAGAACCAAGGACACATCTGCAGGTGTTAGCCAAGACCAGACACTCTTTCTCATAACAATACAATGACATTCACTTGGATAACGTAACTTACACTAATAGGGGGGCAGGGAGAATTCTATATTGTACCTATGTGGGTTTGCGTGGGAATTAGGGGTAGAGCTGGTTTTGCCTTCAGTAGTACCAAAATGAAGCACTCAATAAAGTTTTGTGTTAAGACATTGGCAGGTCTCGAGTCTGCTTGCATTAGTTGGGTTTGTCAGTTGGGACACTGACAGAATGCCTGGAAGTTGAGGACTCTCTGTAATTTGTTGGTTACTCATACTTTTGGAAAAAGTATAGACATCAAATGACCTCTTTTGTTTACATCAGGGGTGTCAAACTCTAGGCCCGGGGGCCGGATCCAGCCTGGGGGATTCTTAAATCTGGCCCATGGGGCCACCCTGGAAACAGTGAAGGACTGGCCCAGGGTGCTTCTGCCCAAAAAAGGGCTGCACGTAGCTTCTCACACTCTGTTTTGCGAGGCTGCACTTAGCTTCTCACACTCTGTTTTTGCTGGCAGAGGGTTGTAGGAGGTCATCAAGGCCAAAAATGGAACTCAGGAGCCCGTTTTAACTGACAAGGCACTCAGGCCATCACAGGCACCCCCTAACGTGAGTGACATCATATTGGCCATGCCCCCCTGCCCTGCCCCCACCAAAGTCAAACACAATCCTGATGCGACCCTCAATGAAATTGAGTTTGACACCCTTGGTTTACATGAAGGTTGAGCCAATTGTCATTTGAATCTATTTTTCATGCTCTCTTTATCTATTTAATTTCTCTCCCTCCCTCCCTCTCTCTTTCTCTCTCCATCTCTTTCTCTCTCTCTCTCTCCATCTCTCTCTTCATCTTTCTCTATCTCTCTCATCTCTCTCTTCACCTCTCTCTCATCTCTCCCTCTCCCTTTCTATCTCTCTCTCTCCACCTCTCTCTTTCTCTCTCTCCATCTCTCTCTCTCTCTCCACCTCTCTCTTTCTCTCTCTCTTCCTCCCTCCCTCCCTCTGTATCAAAGTCTCTATCTCAGGGGTGTCAAACTGAATTTCTTTGAGGGCCAGATCAGCACTGTAGTTCTTTTCTGCAGGCCAGCTGGGGGTGGGAGATGAGACAGTTGCCTCCTGAAGCACCCTGCCAGCCAAAATGGGGCGTGGGGCGAGGCACATCCTGTTTGGCTGCCAGAGGCACTGTGAGCCGGTCCTTTGCTGTTTCCAGGCCGGCCCCATGGGCCAGATTTAAGCACCCTGCAGGCTGCATCCGGTCCACAGGCCTTGATAAATGTTTGAACTGTCTTTCTAAAACAAGGGTCTTCAAACTTGGCAAGTTTAAGACGTGTGGACTTCAACTCAAAGCTGGCTGAGGAATTCTGGGGGTTGAAGTCCACAAGTCTTAAAGTTGCCAAGGTTGGAGACCCCTGGCTTAAAATTTTCTGAAGTTGAGAAACCCTGTTTTAGGCAATTGAACAAATGGCTATGCGACACCAGACTTTTTGAATCAAAATAAGTGCTAGAATCCCTTCGCTTTGCCGGCTAGAATCTCCTCTTTTTTCTCTGACAGAAGAAATCCCTTTTCCTTAAATTGAGTGAGAACTCGAAGTTAAGAACAGGACATTTTCTCTGAATGTGCTAGATTTGCTCCCATGAACACAATAAAAATGCAGCAATGGAAGAAAGGAGCTGAAAGCAAACATTTCCCATTGCAGAGATGCCCAACTTTCAGTGGTGGAATTCAATTTTTTTTTGTACCACCGGGTCTGTGGGTGTGGCTAAATGGGCATGGCTTGGTGGGCATGGCAGGGGAAGGTTACTGCAAAATCCCCATTCCCTCCGTACTCCACTAACCTGCTTTCCAGCTTCGTTCTCCTGTTCAGGACAACCAAAGAAGACCCAGCCAATCAACTGGGACTCGGGAGGCAGCGAATAGATGGGGGCAGGGCCAGTCAGAGGTGGTATTTGCTGGTTCTCCAAACTATTCAAAATTTCCACGACCGGTTCTCCAGAACCAGTCAGAACCTGCTGAATACCACCTCTGCCGCCTTCCCAACAGTCTCTTAGTTTCAAGGTCAGGACGCAAAGAACGTGTTGAAATATGGGGAATAAAAGCAGCGAATTTAAGCTTGGTGTAAAAGAGGAGCTACACCACCATCTCGACCAAGGAAAAATCAGGCGTTCAATGAGGATTCTTTCTAGCCTGCAGTAACAACAGATACCTCGCCATGTCATGCCATGTCACACAACAGACCTGTGCCAAACCCTGGTTTAGCAGCCAAATTAAGCTATGTGAAATTGAGGGAGTAAGTTTTACTCCAGGAAATGTAATAATCCTACTTCCCCCCCATGTAAGGTTATTTCAGTAAGTATAGATAGTCCTCAACCTATAATCAAATTGGAACCAGAATTTCTGCCACTAAGCAAGGTGTGTCAGGGTTCCAACGGATGTTCTTAATTAATTCATGTGCCTTGAGCCAATTTTCAAAAGAAATCTAACTATTTATTAGGAGCAACATGTCGGCACTTTTCCCAAATGCAGTTGGCTCTGCCCTAGGTAATTTACTGTTCACCTATGACCCTATTCCCCCCCCCTCCTCCTCCCAGGTTGTGTCATAAATCACATTCTCCAACAAAGTACTTTCCTTGGCTGTGGAAGACACTCCTCTCCAGTTGGGCTTGGTAACTTGAGACACAATCTGGAGAAAGATATACATGGAATCAGAGGTGATATTCAGCAGGTTCTGACCAGTTCTGGAGAACCATTCGTGGAAATTTTGAGTAGTTCAATACCACCTGACTGGAGATTTTACAGTATCTTTCCCCTCCACAGCCCACCAAGCCAAGCCCACAGAACCGGTAGTAAAAAAAATTGAATCCCACCACTGGGATGGAATGGAATTCCATCATAGCAACTAACTGCTCCATCAGATCTCCCCCTCCCTTTCTTATGGCAACTCAAGAGCAAGTCAGTAATGCTTTACAAGCTGACAAGGTGATTGTTAAGAGAGTCACAGCTAATTTTAGGACCCTTTTGCCATGGTTGTTAAGTGAATCACTGCAGTTGTTCAGTGAATCATGCAGTCGTTAAACGAACCCAGCTTCCCGTTATCTTTGTTGGAAGCTTGCTGAAAAGATCACAAATAGTGATCACATGACCCCAGGATGCAAAACGTAAATACATGCCAGATACCAAGCACTCAAATTTCGATCACATGATCACGGGGGGTGCTGTGACCATCATAAGTGTGAGGATTAGTTAGAAATCACTTTTTCAAATGATCACTAAATGAATGGTTGTAAGTCAAGTATTACTTGTATGTGCACAGAATTGTTTCCTCTCAGACATAGAACAGCGATGCTATTTAGCCGGTTGGTAGCAAGAATTTGGCATGATCGCCGAACCGGTAGTAACTTCTGGCACGCTCACTCGCTTGCCCCACCCGCCCAATGTGTCCACCCAATGCTTATCCCACCCAGCCACTCCTTAAGGCATTTATTTTTTTACCTCCCGACAATCAGCTGTTCTATGAACAGCTGTGCCAGGATTGCCCTCACTTCTTACTGCTTCACCCAGGAGGCTTTCCTGAGGCCCAGGAAGGCCAAAAATGGAGGGAAGGGGTGCAGCCCCCCCTCCATTTTTTGCCTTCCTGGGCAGCAGGAAGCAGCTTCCTGGGAGCAAAAACACCCCCCCACCAGAGGCTCTCCTATGGCCAGGAAGGCTTTAAAAATGGGGTGGAGTGGGTGCTGCCAAAAAAGGCCATGGCCACCCAATCACATGGCCACTCCCACCTAGCCATGCACACCGAGCCACGCCCACAAAACCGGTGGTAAAAAAAAAAATAATGAATCCCACCACTGACATAGACGATGTGTCACTTATCGGTGATAGCTCTACTTTTTCCCCCTGCCTTCCATCAATTTATTAACAAACATTTGGATACAATTCTAGTCACTTCAGAATAATTTTATTTTCAGAAGCTAAATGTTCAGAAGCTAAAAGTGTTCAGAAGCTAAATGGAAGAGATAATATTTGCTTCACTGTACAATAAGCTGTGGACAACTATATCCGATCTTCACATCTGTTCATTTATCAGCAAATTACGCACCTTCAAGAACCTTGTTAAGAATCCTGATATATTTTAAATGTAGCTGTCCAGTTTCACAAAAAAAGATTTCTTCAGTAAAGTTTTTCCATTTTCTAACTTTGCTCTGATGTATTTATGTTTGAGGTGAAGCGTATAAAACTGGGTTGTGGAATTATAATTATTCAAGGAGGTTGTAGATCCTTGACATTTTCCATCCTTGAGTCCATGGGATGCCTTGTTCAAAATCATTTGTGTTGCTGAAATATTGGCCTTACATTAATCCAGTGGTGGGATTCAGCCAGTTCACACCAGTTTGGGAGAACCAGTTGTTAACTTTCTGAGCAGTTTTTATTTTTATTTATTTATTTATTTGATTTGTCAATCACTTACAAGATAATAGGTATAAGGATAAACATAGTTATGAATACAAGAAATAAGTACATATAACAAAAATAAAAGAAACAATAGAACAGGGAAGGTAGGCAGTTTTGTGAACTGGATGTTGGAAGAAATCATCAGAGCAGAGAACTAGTTGTTAAATTATTTGAATCCCACCATTGTATTAATCCCACGACTGTTAGCACTGTCTGTGGTCTGTATCAGAAATCACTGATAAAATTCCCCCAAAGGGAAATGAGCAGATAATGAGATCACTCATCCAATCAGTAGTCACTTTATTTCTCTTACCAACGATCAATTCTTCAACCTTTTGAGGAAGACTACAGAATTGCATATTTTAATCATTGGTCTTCCCTTCTTCAAAAAAGAAGGAAACAAAAAATATTTCTAAATTCCGCAATGCGTATTTCATGAATATGATATTTTCATTTATACTATTTATTGATTTTTAAACTATTCCCCAAGAGAGCAAAATGCACTTTGTGAAACACTTTTAAAAATGCTGTGAAATGTCTTGCGTTCTGTTCAGCATAGTAGGGTTTCAGCAAGCCTAAGTGAGTTCGTTAATCCAGTACAAATGTTAGTTATTCCAGTACATATTTATCAATATGGCACATTTGATTAATATGTACTGGAGTAACTATTAAATATGCCATTAGATGGATAGATAGATAGATAGATGATAGATAGATAGATAGATAGATAGATAGATAGATAGATAGATAGATAGATAGATAAATTCATTTCAGTACATTCAAAGTATTGTCTTGAGTAAGCAGTTTAAGAGACATCCATTTATGAACTATTTATTTATTTATTTTGTCAAGCAATTATCAGATAATAGGTATAAATATAAACATAGTTATGGATACATGAAATGGATACATATAAGAAAAATAAAAAGAAACAATAGGACAGGGATGGTAGGCTCGTTGGTGCGCTTATGCACGCCCCTTACAGACCTTAGGAAAGGGGTGAGGTCAACAGTAGACAGTCTAAAGTTAAAGTTTTTGGGGTTTGGGGAAGAAACCACAGTCAGGTAGAGTATTCCAGACATTTACCATTTTGTTACTGAAGTCGTATTTCCTGCAATCAAGTTTGGTGCGGTTTACCTTGAGTTTGTGTCTATTGTGTCTTGTATTGTTATGGTTGAAGCTGAAGTATTCATTGACAGGGATATTGTATGACAACCTGTCATACAATATCCCAAAGCATATTTTTTGAGCCCTCTCCCTTTGTATGGCATGGCTGCTATAAAATAGTATTGGGGAACACAATAAATGTAGGGTTCTCAGACTTGTAAATAACTAACTGCAATATGAACCAATAGACATTTGGGGTGGGGTGTAACTTCGGAAGATAGTTGATCTAATAAAAAAGCAACACAGAAAACATTACAAGAACAGATAAAGCAAGAAAAGGGTGGGGAAACCTTCATTTTCAAAAGATATGGAGGAAAATGGAATCTTTAAAATTTTATAGGGCATTATGAGGGCTTTGTGAAATGCAGGATATAAACCTTTTAAAAAAAGGCTCCAAGTATTCAGAGACAGACTTAAAACATCACCATGTCAGGGCATCTTCTGTAAAATGCTTTTTTATATCTTTTGTTTAAGTTACTGCTAACTCTCTCTAGTTCGCTCTGTATACTCAAGCATGAGAGCCTTTCTTAAGTTCTTCCATCAGTACGTTGGAGCGACTGAATGTTGACAGAAACACAATCCAGATAAGGCTATCAAGAAAAAAGGAGGAGGCCTTATTATTTCCCTGAGGGAAATAACTGGGCCTGAACTCACAAAAATGGCAGAGAAGGCGGAGGAAGAGGAGGAGGAAGAAAAGAAGGAAGAAGAATAACGAAGGGGAAGGGGAAGAAACTGAGTGGTGTATATTAAAAAAAAACCTGGGTTCTTATTATGTACTAGATTAGATTTAAATGAAATTGTCCAGTGTACTGTGAACAAGCTGGTAATATCTCTAAGTATTTTGTATATGAACCAAGCCAACATATTAACCTGTAACATGATGTATTTATTTGATCATGTAGTGTTACATGGTCATAGGATTTGGGTTTTCTTAGCCAAGTTTCACAGTTTAGAGTCAGGTGAGAACTGCTGCAATGGTGAGAATTTTTTTATTTTACTTCATATGGCATTCTTGTAGCACAAATTCATTCTGTCCCATCTTATTCATCTGTATTCATGTTTTTTTTACAATTGCACGCACTGCATATTTGTGGGAAAGTTTTGTGAGCGTGAGAATTCATAAACTTTTTTCCAAGCACAATCTCATTGTTGCTCAAAGCTTTTTTCAATATGTAAATGTCCCCAATCTATGCATTTTCAGATGCAATTAACTATAACACTGAGTCACAGACATTACCCCTCGGATGAGTCAAGTTGGCAAAAATCCTTGAACGGATGCAAAATTATAGTGGGATTACATTTACTGCATAGACGTCATCTTGAATCCCACAATGCTGTAGGATTATCATCCTGCTCCATTCTTCTCTTCTTAGAAAGGAAGAAAGTAATTGAGAAGGTGGTCAGATTTCAGTTGTGGAAAATCCTGGATGAAACATATTGAGTAGGACTATTTCAGGTGATTTAGTATGGTGAAAGCATTAGCCACATTTGTCCGTGAACTTCAGTAGATCTGGGTTGAGAGTGGTCCATTCATTCTTGTGCTTCTTGATTTCTCAATGGCCTTCTCAACACCAATGATCACCTCATCATTCAGAACTGATTGACAAGTTTGGGAACAGGCATCATTTTGTGGTGGTTCTCCCTCCTTCCTTTGCCACTGGTTCTAGCGTCACTGTTAGTGTCAGTGTCCCCTAACCATGGTGGGATTCGAAAAAAAAAATTTTTTTGCCAATTTTTTATTAATTTTCAATAAACAAACACACACAAACAAAACATCAAAACATAAAACTTCTTTTTGGAAAGCAGCTTAATCCCGGGTTACATCTTTTTATACGGACATAAATTCAAAATTCCTGTTCACTTTTCATCCAATTTCATATCTTATTTACCATTCTACATTTTCTATATAGCTTCTCCCCTCTTTTCACTCTCTTAATTCTATTTTATTTATTTCATCTCAATTTAAATCATTATACATATTTCTTTTGTCTGTTCTATTTCAATTTTCTATTATCTTTTCTCATTAACACAAAATTTCTCCTGTAATCGCTCATTGAAGTATGATGTCTTTGAATCTTTCCCCTAAATTTAACACTTTAAATAATATATACTTTTCATTCTGATTCTGCTTCGTACATTCTAAAGCTACTTATTATTATTATAAAATAAAATAAGAAAATAATAAGTTTATAATATAATTACAACAATAATCCATAGCAAATCAAACTCTATTGTCAAATCTAGTTTTCCAACATTATTCCAGATATAAATACAACAATATAATCTTACGTACTTTTGCAGTCTCTTTTTTTAATCATATTTTTACCCACTATTTCTGAATAAATCTTGTTTCTTTACATCTTATAAACCTTTATAACTTCTCTTCCCTTTTTCCCTTCCTTTCTTCTCTAATCCTACCTTTACCGCCTTGTCTCTTAGTATATCTTTTATTTGTTATATTTCAGTTTTCTATTTATCTTTTCTCATTAACAGAAAGTTTCTCCTGTGATCACAGATTGAAATATAATACCTTTAAATCTTTCCCCTAAATTTAACACTTAGAATAATATATACCTTTCATTCTGATTCTACTTAGTGCATTCTGAAGTTGGCCTTACTATATTGTAAAATAGAAAAGAATAATAAGTTTATAATATGATTGAAACAATAATCCATAGCAAATTAAGCTGTATTATTAAATCCAATTTTCTAACATTATTTCAAATATAAATACAATACAATCTTGTGTACTTTTCTTTTTTAATTATATTTTTACCTAGTATCACCAGATAAATCTTGTTTCTTTACATCTTGTTTTAAACCTTTGTAACTTCTCTTCCCTTTGTCCCTTCTTTTCCTCCCCAATCTAACCTTTACCCCCTTGTCTCCTAGTATATCTTTTGTCTGTTCTATTTCAATTTTCGATTTGTCTTTTCTCATTAACACAAAAATTCTCCTGTAATCATAGATTAAAATATAATACCTTTAAATCTTTCCCTTAAATTTAATACTTAAAATAATATATACTTTTCATTCTGGTTCTGCTTAGTACGTTCTGAAACTACTTACTGTATTATAAAATAAAAGAAAATAATAAGTTTATAATATAGTTAAAACAATAATCCATAACAAATTAAGCTCTATTATTAAATCCAATTTTTTAACATTATTTCAAATATAAATACAACAATACAATCTTATGTACTTTACAGAATCTCTTTTTTAATCATATTTTTACCCACTATCTCTGAATAGATCTTGTTTCTTTACATCTTGTTTTAAACCTTTGTAACTTTTCTTCCCTTTTTCCCTTCCTTTCTTCTGCAATCCTGTCTTTTTACCCCATTGTCTCTTAATCTCCACCTTCTTGATTTCCACCTTCTTCTGTATTTCTCTTTTGCTTTCTAACATTATATTGATTTTTCATCTTATTTTTCCCTTTTTTGGTTGTTTTTTAAAATCTTAAATTCTCCATTCTCTTTCGCCTCTTTCCCTTTTCTTCCCCGGCTAAAATTTTTTGTTCATTAAAAATGGCTTCTTCTTCATCGCAATCTTCTTGTTCTTTTAAGCCCCTGTCACACTGCACCAACGGATGAAAAGAGGATATAAAATGGACAAAAAAGCTTGCCATCCATTGGTTAACGCGATGTATCCGTTCTGTACTAACTGCCTCTGTTTTGCTTCCTCTCTATCCGTCCAGCATCCGTTTATTGACATTTCATCCGCTCAGAAAGTTTTGAACTGCTCAAAACTTTTGAGTGGAAAATGTATCCAATGCGTCCATTCTGCATCCGCTAGGCATCCATTCTGCATCCGTTACGCATCCGCTATATCCGCTAGGCATCCGTTGCACATCTGCGCAACTCGCATCCGCTCGGACGCAGGGAGGAAGCGGAACGGACACGGAACGGATGCAGAACGGATGCCTAGCGGATGCAGCACGGAAACAAAGCATTTAAAACGGAAAAAACGTTCGCAGAGGGGACCTATCTCGGATATTAAGGATGTCTAGAGGATGTCTAGAGGATGCCTAGAGGATGCAAAGGGACACCTAGGGGAAAACCTATACTGCATATAAAAAGGGGGAGCAACTCATCTGGATCTCACTTTCAGAACAGCAGCCCAGCTGTGCAGACCTCTGCAGCCTTCATCTAACTCTTGCTCTTCCACAGCATCCAGTCATGTCCACCGTGGATCGTAACACAGTCCTTTTGGCAGCCACCATCCTTCTGCAACAGTGCGAAGCCATCTACAGGCTCTGTGAACTCTACTAGGGGAAGAAAAAGAGGCGGCCAACAAGCGTCTGGGTACGAAGGTGGATCAGGAGAAGAGCAGAGTACGGACTGTACAACAAGCTGATGGTGGAGCTCAGGAACGAAGACACTTGTGCATTCCAGAACTTCATGAGGATGCCGCCAGCCATGTTTGACGAAGTTGTGCAGCGGCTAACACCCAGGTTGACCAAGGCAAACACCAATTTCCGGCCCAGCCTGGAACCTGGGCTCAAGGTGGCACTCACTCTGCGCCACCTGGCCTCAGGGACCACCTACAGGAGCATGCAGTACGGCTGGAGGGTGCCACACAACACCATCAGCATTGTGGTCAGAGAAGTGGTGCAGGCCATCATCGAAGAATACATGGAGGACTCCTCCAGTGCCCCTCCACTGAAGAAGGATGGAAGAAAGTTGCAGAGCAGTGGTATCAGAGGTGGAACTTCCCCCACACCATTGGAGCCATAGATGGCAAGCACGTGGCTTGCAAAGCACCACCCAAGTCGGGGTCCACTTAACAGAACTACAAGGGCTTCTTCAGCATTATCCTCTTCGCCATGGTCGATGCTGACTACAAGTTCATGTACATCGATGCTTCAGGCAACGGGTCATGTTCAGATGCCCAGGTATACAACGCCAGTGACCTCAAGGAGGGGCTGGAAGGCAACCTCATCGTGGGCTTCCCAGATCCAGACCCCCTGCCCAACAACATGCAAGATGTGCCCTACTTCATTGTGGGGGATGATGCCTTCTCCCTCAGAACCTACCTCATGAAGCCCTACACCTCCAGACTCCTCACCCGTGAAGAAAGGATCTTCAACTACAGGCTGTCCAGGGCAAGGCGGGTGGTGGAGAACGCCTTTGGCATCCTGGCCAACAGGTTCCAGGTATGTCTCACCACCATGCATTATCGCCCAGAGATGGTGAGGAGGATCGTGGAAGCTTGCTGCATCCTGCACAATCTCATGCGCACCCGCTACCCAGTCTTGCAGAACAGGCTCGTGGACCTCCAACAAGGCAATGGGGACATGGAGCCTGGGGAATGGAGGCAAGGGCAAAACCTGATAGACACTGAGGATGTGCAAGGCCCCAACAGAGCCTCACGTGAAGGGAAGAAGCAGCACAACCTCCTGAAACACTGGTGCAACTCCCCAGCTGGAGCGGTGGAGAGGCAAGACAGGATGATAGATGATTAATGGATGCTTCCTTCAGCCTGTCTCATCACACGGATGAGATTGGGCCATGTATGTTGGGTGGCCCTACAATGATCAGGGCATTTAATAAAGAGTTGTGTTTGTGTTGACATGTGTGGATGATTATTCATTATTATTGATAATAAAGGGCCATAGGTGTGGCACCTGGGAGGGTGGACCATACAGTCCCACTATGCTTGCACTGAAGGTTTATCTATCCCACAGCTATTACCCATCCCAAAGGTATCCCTGCCCATCCAACAGGTATCCCTTCCCATCCCAAAGGTATCCCTGCCCATCCCACAGCTATTACCCATCCCAAAGGTATCCCTGCTCATTCCACAGGTATCCCTGCCCACCCTACTGCTATCTTAACCGATCCCACAAGCATGCAAAGGCTTAAACCATTTCTAAAAGTTTCCACCAAGACTTTATTAAAAAAAAGAAATGAAGCAAGTGTGTGAATCAAAGATAGACTTTATTGAACAACAAGCTGTAAAATAAAAATGACCCAAGTCAAGTGTCCAAATAAAGTCCACAGGTAGCCAGCCAGCCAGTCTCTGGCACTCCTCTTGGTCACTCAGAGGTGTGCCCAGTCTCAGGGGTGAAGGGTCCTGGTGCTGTGGAGGTGGCTGGTGCTGGAATGCTGGTCTGAAGCACCATTGGGGTGCCTGGCCCCGAGAGGACAACAGGTGATGGTGTGTTGAGGAAGCTCTCGGACAGCTGGCTCAGCCCCGTGATGTTGAGAGCTCCTTCCTCCATGCCATGTGGTGTCAGCCCCAGTACCAAGGACAAATGTACTGAGGCCAGGCTTGGCTGTGGGGTGGAGGAAGGAGCAGTGTAGTGGGGCTGTCTGGTCTGCAGCTGGGTGAGGACTGGCGTTGGTGGCATCGGTGGCATGGGTGGCATCGCTGTCATCGGTGGCATCATTGGCATGGGTGGCATCGGTGGCATCAGTGGAACCGGTGGCAACGGTGTCGCCCGATGACTCTGTGCCTGGACTGGGAAGGGCTGCTGCCTGTGCTGCTGAACCTCCTGGTAGCCGTAGCCCTGGTAGGTGAGGGGCTGTAGGAAGCCTTGGAATGGGAGGGACATCACCTGGGGTGGAGGAGCAGACCTGGACTGGGTGGGAGCAGGTTCCTCTGGATCTGGAGGGTTGTGAAGCAGCTCGGTGATCCGGTCCTTCACCACCTGGTACTGGGGTTCCGCCATGTCCCTGAGGGTCTGGTTGACATAGGTGAGGAAGGGCTTGCGGTTGGAGGATGAGGAGTCGGTGTGGACCAGCTGAGAGAGGAGATCTATGCTGGTGTGGATAGTGTCCCTGATCTCCAGCAGGACAGTGTGGCTCTGCCCCTCCTGCTGTCTGGCTCTCTGCCTTTCTGTGGAGGTGGAGCTGCGGGTACGGCTTTGGTGGACGTGCCGTCTCCTTTCTCCCACCGCACCAGGGAGTCCTCCACGTGCTCCACCACGGTTACAACACCTGTCCGCGTGTTCTCCGCCATGGCACGCTCCACAGAAACCTGCCTGGAGACAGGGACTGACTCTCGGCCGGAAGAGGACTGGCTCTCAGCAGGCTGCCGGAGAGAGAGGGTAGACAGAGGGGCTCATGGTGCTCCTCGGTGGCGGATCTCACCCTCCAGGAAGCTGCACCTGGCCATGACGTAGGTCTCTCTGTCCGTCAGCTTAACTGCGGCCTGGCCAGATTTCTTGAGGTTCAGCTTCCCGTACCAGGTGTGCATGTGCTTCCACCAGCCGAGGAGGACCTCCGAAGTGTAGCCCATACTCTCCGCCTTCTCTCTCCAAGCAGCATGCTTCCGCTTGGTGTCCCTGTACAGCCGGTGTCCCTTCTGCCACAGATAGTCATTCTCTCTCAGCCACTCCAGCACCTCATCCTCATGTTCCTCCTCAATGGAGTATTGCCTCCTCTCCTGTTGTCGCATACGCCTCTTCCTCCCTTTGGCAGGACCAGATGGGCCCTCATCAGAGGGGCTCCCAGGTAGTAGGGGCTGCTCCTCCACACCACCAGCAGCAGCAGCACCAGCAGGATCATCATCATCATCATCATCATCATCATCATCATCATCATCGCCATCATCACCAGCAGGATCATAATCATCATCATCATCAGCAGCAGCAGCAGCAGCAGCAGCAGCAGGATCAGCAGCAGCAGCAGCAGCACCAGCACCAGCACCAGCAGCACCAGCAGGACCAGCAGCAGCAGAGTAAGCACCAGCAGCGCCAGCAAGACCAGGAGCACGAGCAGTACGAGCAAGACCAGGTGCACGAGCAGTACGAGCAGTACGAGCAAGTCCAGGAGCACGAGCAGGACCAGCAGGACCAGCAGGACCAGGAGCAACTTCAGCAGAGTAAGCACGAGCAGAAGCACCACCGCCAGGAGCAGCTTCAACAGAAGCTCCAGCACCAGAAGAGCGAGCCCGAGCAGCAGAAGCCCCAGCAGAAGCAGAGTCAGGGACAGGGGGCGGGAGGGTGGCCCTGTCCCTCTTGCCAGGGATGGTGGCAGGTTGTTGAGGCTTTCGCTTCTTTCCCATGGTTGTGGGGTTGCTGGCTGGCAGGGAGGCTGGCAGGCACCAAGGCTGGCAGGAAGGCTTGCAGGCAGGTAGACACGAAGGCTGGCAGGCAGGCAGGCACCAAGGCTGGCAGGAAGGCTGGCAGGAAGGCAGGCAGGCACCAAGGCTGGCAGGCAGACTGGCTGGCAGGGAGGCTGGAAGGCAGGCTGGCAGCAAGGCAGGCAGGCAGAGAGCAAGGCTGGCAGGGAGGCTGGCCAGGAGGCTGGGAGGCAGCCTGGCAGGAAGGCTGGCAGCAAGGCTTGCAGGCAGGCATGCAGGCAGGGCAGGCAAGGCAGTCAATCCGTCTGGCAGCAGGTCTTTCCTCCGAATGGAGATCTGCTTGGGAGCTGCTTCCCTTTATATCCACGGGGCTTACGCAATGCACCCCCCCCCCCGCATGCGCAATTAACGTTTGGCATCCGTTTGGCTTCCGCTGTGCATCCGCTAGGCTTCCGCTGTGCATCCGCTTCATCCGCTGTGCATCCGCTAGGCTTCCGCTCTGCATCCACTTCATCCGCTGTGCATCCGCTGTATCCGTTCCGCATCCGCTTTGCTGAGGTCCCCCGGAAGCCTAGCAGATGTGCCATCCGCTCCCATTCGCTTCCATCTGCTGGGCTTCCGTTCCGCATCTGCTTTCCATCCGTCCTGTGTCCTCCCCGCGTCCGTGTTATCCACTCCGGTTATGCAAATATTTGCCCCTTTTGAGAGCGGATAACAACGGATGGAACATTTTGCTCGTCCATTGTGTCCTTTTTACTAATGTTTTGCATCCGTTGGGCAGTGTGACAGGGCCTTTAGTTTCTGTCGGTATAAATTGCCATTTCTAAAAAATGGAAAACAGATCCAGAAGAGCTCTTCCTTCTTGGTCCTATTCTTTTAGTTTTTTAAGTTCAATTTTCAGTTCATCAACAAGTAGTGCCATTGTAAAATGTTTTTTTGAACAACCCAAATATTTTTAGTCTTTCAAATAAAATTTCCAAAAAGTCCCAAAGTCACCAAGCAATCCAAATACACACAGTCTGTTTCATTTAGCACTTTCTTCTTTTTATATTTTCTCTTCCTGGGGTTATAGTTCAGTTATAAAACTCCAGTTGAAATATATCTTTTAAAAGTTTTGTTACAATTTCACTCTAATCTTATAAATTCCAAGCAGCCTCCTCAAGAAAATCTTAATGTTAGTTCTTTTCCTCTCCCTTCCCATTTATAGCAAAAAAAAATATTTTTTTCAATGCTCAGAAATCTTTATTGTCCCCTTAGCTTCAATTTTCAATTTATTTACCTGTTGATGCCAAAACGGGTTTTTCCAATTTCTCCATTCATTTGCTATCACCGTAAGGAAGGAGAGTAAGAAAAAACAAACTTTCCCTTTTTACTTTCATTCGCCGCTTCTTCCGTCTTCATAGGGAACAATGTATTATCTTTAATAAAACTTAAAGTCCAGGGCATTTAGATATTACTTGTCATCCCAGTTAGCCAAAAACTTTCACTTTCTCAGCTTCCTCCTACACATTCTTATCCAGATGAAAGTTTCTTTGTGGTGGCCATTGCTGACCGCTGCTCCACCACTTTTGGAAAAGGGAGTCAAGCCAGCTGAGGAGGGGGGGGTTGAGATTCCCCCAGACCCCTGCTGAGTCTCTCCCCTGTCTTCAGTTACCTCTATGGGGTAACTATAGCCCCCAAATCCAGCTGGATTGGGGGCACTCCAGCAGTGAGCGCAGTAGGAACCGTGCACAATCGCAGATTCCTGCCGCCGCCAAAGCCTACCAGTTCTATAGGCGTGGCTTAGTGGGCATGGCAGGAGAAGGATACTGCAAAATCTCCATTCCTTCCCCACTCCTTGGAGAAGATTACTGCAAAAATCCCATTCCCTCCTCACCCCACTAACCTGCTTTCTAGCTCCATTCTCCTGTGCAGGGTAACAAAAGAAGACCCAACCGATCAGCTGGAACTCAGTGGGAGGCAGAGAATAGATGGGGGCGAGGCCAGTCAGAGATGGTATTTGCGGGTTCTCCAAACTATTCAAAATTTCCACTACCGGTTCTCCAGAACTGGTCAGAACCTGCTGAATACCACCTCTGCTCCTAATCCTTGGGACTTTCCTTTATGGGGTGCCACGGGGCTTGACAATTTCTCACTTCCTGTTTAACATATACAGAAAACTGTTGGGTGAGGTCATCTGCTAGTTTAATTATATCTCTTGTGGATCTTGTAGATATTAGACACCCCCAAACCTAGTGATTTTCTATGTCGAATCTAGGATGGGGTTATTCCTCAATCAAGATAGATGCATAATCTTGAGGGCACATTGGACTCACAGTTCTCATTTGAACTGTAGGTGATAACGGTGATAAAAAAAATGTCACCACCCAGCTTCATTTTTCTAAAATGGAAGAGCCTTCAGACTAATGCCTTAGTTATGGCTTGGCTGCTACAGTTCAGTCTATGTTGGTCTACTCTTGGAGACTATTTGGAGCCTTTCACTGCTGTAGAATGCCTAAATACAGTGCCTTCAACACTTCCTGCCATCAGTTAGATATCCCATCTCCTTTACCCATAAAGATAAATATTACAGATATTTGGAGAAAAATGTCTAGATAGAAGAAGGAACATCAGTTTCTATGAACTTTTGCAAACATGATTACAACTGGGCCTGCTTTCTTTCTCCTCTTCAAAATAATAGAATTTCATAAGATATTTTGAAGGAAGCATTCAAACCTGATCATTCATTGCAGGATCTAGTCATCTTAAAATGATAGCCACTGAGAAGCATTTCAATGTTGCTAAAATCTGTCTAATAAACAAATAATAGACTTCAGCCAATGTATCTTTAAATTAATGCCTATTAAATGATTTCAGAACAAAGCATTCAAGATTTGCATGGACAGTATAAAAGTATGGTGTCTGACAAAATAACATAGAGAAAAGCACAGAAATGTCTATTATTCTCATGATATCACTCTGTTTCATAAAATGGACTTTAAAAAGAAAGAAAGAAACCAGATACTAATAGATACAGTTTTTCTCTGCTTGCTCATAATCAACTGAATCTTTGTAAATTTCAGATGTTCTGTAACAACATAGAATAGCAAGAATTTTCATACTTCCAAATGAGTCTGCTATTAAAGTGTATATCTTCAGATACTTTATGATGATGGAATAGTTATAAGCTGAAGAAAAATAAGAATAAAGACTTCATCAGGCTTTGTCTATATATCTACAAGAAAAGTTTTATTTCAGTTCTGCTAGTGAAAAATTTCGGCTCAGGATTATGAATAAACTCTGCACATAAAAGTTTCAGATTCGAGTCTTCATACTGACAGCCAGTATGATGTAATAGGGAAGATGCTGGACAAGGTGACAGTGGGCTGGTCATTCTCTAAGCCCAATGTCTTGGAGGAAGTGTAGGGTAAAATTAATAAACCTAATTGGAGCAACTGTTCAGCTATGGCAGGGATGTCAAACTCAAGGCCTGGGGGCTGGATCTGGCCCATGGGGTGTTTAGATCTGGCCTGCAGGGCCACCTGCAAACAGCAAAGGACTGGCCCACGGTGCCTCTGCCAGCAAAAAGAAGCTTGGGAGGGTTGCATGCGCTCCTCCCAAGCTCTGTTTTCACTGGCAGAGGGTTGCAGGAGGCAGTCGCAACATAAAACGGAGCTCGGGAGGCCATTTTCACTGGCAGAGTGCTCAGGCCTCAGGATCAATCAAAGTTGACTAAGCCTTCCATCCTTCTGAGTTTGGTAAAATGAGGACCCAGATTGTTGGGGGCAATATGCTGACTCTCTAAACCACTTAGAAAGGGATGTAAAGCACTGTGAAGTGGTATATGAGTGTAAATGCTAGTGCTACTTGTTCAAAGTTACAACAGCACTGAAAAAAGGCTCATTTTTCACCCAACTGTTGCAGTGTTGCGGTATCCCTGTGATCATGTGATCAAAATTTGGGAGTTTAGCCACAGGTTCATATTTATCATGGTTGCAGTGTCTCAGGATCACATGATCTCCTTTTGCAACCTTCTGACAAATAAAGTCAATGGGGAAGTCAGATTCACTTTAGAATTGTGATACTAACTTAGCAACTGCAGTGATTCATTTAACAACTATGGCCAGAAAGGTCATAAAGGGGCCAAAATTCCTTTATCAACTGCCTCACTTAGTAACAAAAAAATAGAACTCAATTGTGGTCATAAGTTGAGGATTATCAATATGCTTTTGGCAGAAAATAAGCATCCCTTAAAAGCAAGCAAAAGGAAGGAAGAAAGGATGGATGGATGGATGGATGGAAAGAAGGAAGGAAGGAAAGAAGGAAGGAAGGAAGGAATCCAGGCAAAAAGAAATTAATCCCAGCTACATCAGTTTAATAATTTCTTGTAAACTGTGAAACACACATACACACACACAAATGCTCCATTTTCTGGGCTGGGCTGATCTTCTTTTCATGTCAGTGATGTTTGTTTATAAAATAATGGTGAAAACTCTGCTTGAGATTTAATTTTTCCAATGCCATCTGCTTGTATATATTAAAACATTCTTTCCTAGCCCACTTTCAGCACAGACAGGTTTGTGCAGCAGTAACCTCTTTAATCTTCATTAGGTTGAGTGTATATTTTTAAATCAACAAAATAAGCCTATTGCTCCCAACTGGTATAAACTGAAGAAGAATGTTCTCTATATAGCTGACATTAGCTGGAAAAAAAGCTTCAGTAGCCTTGACTTTCATCCAAAAACTCAACCCGAAGATAACAGCCTAATAGAAAAGAATATTTATAGTTCAGGATTGATCTATTGTTCATGCTCTCTGAGCTTGGTTGTTTTCTTGTAGGCTTTTCATCACCCAACTAGGTCACTTCATCAGTGCTAGAAGGGAATGAGGTTGTTCTCTGTTTACATACAAGTGGCTTGTCCTGTTGTTTATAAAACAGAGAGCAAACCTCATTCCATTCTAGCACTGATGATGTTACCTAGTTGGATAATGAAACATCTGCAAGAAAACAACCAAGCTCAGAGAGCACCAAGAACCCCACAGATTATGGTCTCTGTACCTGAATATCTACAGATGCTTCCAAGCTGTGTGGAAAACTGAGACATCAAAAGAAGTAAAGCCTATTTATAGGAAGGCAGGAAGGGAAGGGAATGATGGAAAGAAAGAAGAAAGGAAAGAAGGAAAGAAGGCAGGCAGGAAGGAAGGAAGGAAGAAAAAAATAAAAGAAACTAAGTTATGACTTCCATCTTCTTTTGAGGAGATAAATTTTACAATCTGTCCTCCCTCTTACATATTGTACAAGTCTCTTCAGTCCTTCATTCGATCCACAGCCTTTTAAATTTTCAAATCCACAAATCATATCATTTTTTTCCTTCTACACTTAAAACACACAAAAAAATGGGGCTTATGGTTTACTGCAGGTAAAGCAGACAGACATCCAAAGAAGAAAAACAGGGATTAAATAAATAAAATAAAAAAATCAAGCAAAAAAAAAAATGCTAGTCAAGGTTTGCAAAGAAAATAGACCACAGCAGAAACAAAATATGACTGTCAAACTGAATGGTGGGAGCGGCACATGGAATATTAGTAAAGTCAACAATCACACGATCAATACATTAAAAAGAACCACAAATGAAATGGGCAAGGACTGGTTACAAGATGGCACAAAGGAACAGAAAGGTTCATTTTTGCAGCTCAGGAATGAGCATTGCAAACAAAAGGGATGAAAACAAGGATTCAACAAGTATCAAGAAGCAGCAAATGTCAAATTTCTAAAGAAAAAGATGATGACATGATAGCAATGTTCCAATATTTGAGGGGCTGCCACAGAGAGGAAAGATTCAAGCTATTTTCTAAAGCACCCAAAGGCCAGACAAGGAATAATGGATGGAAACTGAACAAGGAGAGATTCAACCTGGAAATGAGGAGAAATTTTCTGACAGGGAGAGCAGTCAACCCATGGAACAGCTTTCCCTTCAGAAGTTGTGGGAGCTTCATCACTGGAGACTTTCAAGAGACTGGACTACCATCTGTCAAAAATGGTGGAGGGTCTTCTGCTTGGGCAGGGGGAGGGGTTGGACTAGATGACCTATAGTACAAGGTCCCTTCTAACTCTGTTAATCTGTTAAGGTATGGATTGCATATGTTTTGGAATTGTGGTACTTGAGAAGTCCCTTGGAGTGCAAGGAGATGCAATCCAAAGGAAATAAACCCTGATTATTTTTTGAAGGGAGAGACCCTGAAGCTGAAGCTCAAACACTTTGGCCACCAAATGAGAAGATGTTCCGTCCGGAAAGAAGTACGTGAGACCGGGTTCCAACAATAAACTCTTTTATTAAACTCGCTAAGCAATAGTAACAGAACAACAGCCCAAGCCGCAGCAGCCCTTTTTATAGCGGCTTGCCCGCAGCTTGTGGCCAATGACACCACTTTAACTGTTCCCGTTTGGCGGGTTAACCAGATTGGTTCTCTAATAGCCAATCTGAGAACGGCCTTTTCGGCCAATCAGAATAGGGAACTTGAAGCCTACCAAGTCCATACATAACACCCCTCCCCCCTCGGTTTAGTCCAACGTGCGTCACATAGTCACGCAGGTAGGTGGGGCTTTTTCTAGTCCTGGTTGACCTGAGCAGCTCAGTCTTGGCGTGGTCTTCGAGCGGCTCAGACAGGATCGCTGTCTCTCTGGTCCTTCTCCATGGAACCTCCTGGAAGGGTGAGTTAGCTTTGCCGCTCCCACCTGAGTCTCTCGGGCCAATTGAGATGGCTCCGCCGCTCCTTCCTGGCTTGACCGGGTTGGTTGAGCTGGCCTGGCTGTTTCCTTCCAGGAAGGCCTCGCTTCATTCTTCTGCTCCCGGACTTCTCCTTTGGGATTCATCTATCTGTGAGTGCTCTTTTTGATTTGTTAAATAGTCTTTTTGTAGTTTTTGTTGTCTTGTTATGGGAGGTTTCTCTCTCCCTTTTTTATTATTTTGTATTCCCCCACCCTCAGTTGTTTTTTGGTCGATATTTATTTTTATTGGTTCTGTGGTGTTTTTTTATTCGAGATTGCGAGAATGAAGCTGGTCTATGTGCCGCTTCCATTCTCTACCGTCATCTAGGAGTAGTCGGTAAGACCGGGGGCCTGTAATTTGGGTGATTGTGGCTGGAAGCCACAACGGTTCCCCGGTGAGGTTTCTCACATAGACCAGGTCACCAATTTCAAATGTTCGGTATTTGCTGGAGGAGTCGAGGGGTTTGTCCCAGGTGTAAGTGGGGTGCAGTCTGTCTAGGTAGGAACGTAATTTCCTACCCATTAGGAGTTCTGCTGGGCTTTTGTTGGTTGTGCTGCTAGGGGTAATATGTTATAGAGTTAGTAGTTGGTTTAGTTTGTCTTGCACGTCCCCCTTGTCCATTCTATCTAGGCCCTCCTTAGTGTACCGAGCCATGCGTTCAGCCCTGCCGTTTGCAGCCGGATGGGCTGGCGCTGTTAAAGCATGTCGGATACCCTGGTAGCCCGATACTGTTCGAATGCTAACACTGTAAACTGGGGCCCATTTTCTGACACCAGTACATCAGGCAGCCCATGTGTAGCGAAAAGTTTGTTTAGCTGTTTCATTACTGCCTCAGTGGTTGTGGAAGCCATAAGGATGACTTCTAACCAGTTCGAGTAGGCATCCACAACTATTAGGAAGGTGTTTCCTTTTGTCGGCCCAGCAAAGTCAATATGTAGTCTAGACCATGGACCCCAGGGAGTTTCCCATTCTCTGACTGGTGCCTGTGGGGGGGGGTAGGCCTCGATTTTGGACAGTCATGGCATGTTGCCACCC
>BLBF01018090.1:11194-38984 GCA_015471245.1 Laticauda colubrina
TTCTATTCTATTCTATTCTATTCTATTCTATTCTATTCTATTCTATTGGCTGTCGTAAGATATTCCCTCTCCTTTGCTGCCTCCTCCCATATCAGCTGGGTTCATGGGAGGACTAGTCAAAAGAGTCAAAATGGCAGCCGCAACCACATGGTCAAAGCCGCCCCCCCCCCTTTTTTTTACATATAGATGGCCCTCCCCTTTTCCAAGGGCAGAGGTCCCCAAACTTGGCAACTTTAAGACTTGTGGACTTCAACTCTCAGAATAATTAATTACTCAGCCACCTGGCTGAGGAATTCTGGGAGTTGAAGTCCACAAGTTTTAAAGTTGCCAAGTTTGAGGACCCCTGGCCTTGGGTGATTCCTTCTACCCCCTTCTTTTCTTCTCTCCTCTTGACACTTTCTCCCACGTTGCCAAGTTTTGTTTTGTTTTTGCTCTTCTTCTCCAAGCAGCCTTCTGTGCCACCATGGATTGTGGAAAAGCCTTCAAAAGCACCCTAAAGTCTTGCCTGACCCTCCAGTTTCTCCAGACATATTGAAAAAAAAAGAGGAGGAAGGAATACAAATTAGCCCATGTTGAACTGTAGGGCACAGTCAAACATCAGCTCAGGAAATGTTTCGTGACAATTTGTATCAGGTCATAGTTTTATGATCCTACACAATACAGAATAATAGAGTTGGAAGGGAACTTGTAGGACACCCAACCCGCCACCTAAGCAGATCCTACACCATTTCTGATAGATGGCAGTCCAGTCTCTTCTTGAAAGTCTCAAGTGATGAAGCCCCCACAACTTCTGAAGGCAACTTCTGTTTCATTGGTTGATTGTTCTCACTGTCAGAAAGTTTCTCCTTATTTCCAGGTTAAATCTCTCCTTGTTCAGTTTCCATCCTTTTCCTTGTCTGGCCCACAGGAGCTTGAGAAAATAGCTTGACCCCCTCCTCTCTGTGGCAGCCCCTCAAATATTGGAAGACCGTTTTCATGTCTCCCCTGGTCTTTTTCTTCACTAGACTAGCCATGCCCAGTTCTTGCCAACTGTTCATCGTATGTTTTAGTCTCCAGTCCCCTCATCATCCTGGTTGCTCTTCCCTGCACTCTTTCTAGAGGCTCAATATACAGTGGTGGGATTCAAATTTTTTTTTACTACAGGTTCCGTGGGAGTGACTTTGTGGACATGGCAGGGGACAGATACTGTAAAATCTCCAGTCAGAGGTGGTATTGGCCGGCTCTCGGAACTACTCAAAATTTCCGCTATCAGTTTTCCAGACCTGGTCAGAACCTGCTGAATACTACCTCTGTCTCAACACCATTTTTATACAGTGGTGATCAAAACGGGATGCAGTATTTTAGGTGTGGTCTTACTAAGGCTTTATAGAGTGGCATTAATACCTCATTTGATCTTGACTCAATCCCTCAATTAACACAATTTAGGATTGCATTTGCTTTTTTTGATTGCTGCTGCACACTGCTGACTCATTATTTAATACCATGTTTATGTCATAAACTGTTTTATAACATTTGCCAAATTTCAATTCCATGTGAGTTGTGAATTGAAATTTTGGATGCATTCTATAAGTTAGGCCACTTTGAGTTATCTCAAGTTCAAAAATGTGGACTTTATAATGCACCTTTTCACCTGGTTAAAGGTTTCAAGAATAAGAGTTTTAGTAGTAGATATATTTTTATGATGTCATTAACATCCATTTTAAATGATAACTCACCCTGGAATGAAATTCACAGCACAGAATAAAAATGTCTGCAAAGACAGATGAGTCAATTAAAAAAGTAAGTCTATATTTAAGAAAAGAGTACAGCAAAATGACAGCCCAGAACTGGAAATATCTGTATAGATGAGCATTTCTCAACCTTGGGAACTTTAAGATGTTTCGACTTCAACTCCCAGAATTCCCCAGCCAGCATAGCCTAGGTGGTGAGGGAATCCACACAGCTTAAATTTGCTAAGGTTGAGAAAAATACTGGCAACGAGGTTATAATTATTCTCAAGCAGGAATTAACTATGATGTCTTTGGAATATACTTCTTAGCTTTGTCATCTTAGCTTGCAGCAGAAAAAAGGAAGAAAAAGATGAAGATATATCTTTTTTTTCTCATTGCAGGATTTCAGAAAAGTAAAAGGAGTCTTTTGTATGCCAGTTGTTGGGCAATGGTGGCAGGAAGATGTTGGCCAGGAAAAGCATTATCCCAGAAGAATATGTTCTTGCCCGCATTGCAGCTGAGAATTTGGGCAAGCCACGCATTCGAGACCGCCAACGCAAAGCCCGCTTCATCGCCAAAAATGGGGCTTGCAACCTAGCCCACAAGAACATCCGAGAGCAGGGACGTTTCCTGCAAGACATCTTCACCACCTTGGTAGACCTGAAATGGCGCCACACTCTGGTGATCTTCACCATGTCCTTCCTCTGCAGCTGGTTGTTCTTCGCCATGGTGTGGTGGCTGGTGGCTTTCTCCCATGGAGACATGGACAAGCCTTGCAGCACTGAAGAGTTCAGCAAATGGAAACCGTGCATCACCTGCGTCAGGTAAGGAGACACGCCTTGAAAAGGAGACGCTGGAGGCCATGACTGCAGGCTGTCAACTCTGAAGTGAACCTGGCTGAAGCCATCTTGGGCTACCTCGTGATTGCCATGAAACCCTGAGAGGGGGAAGGGAGGGAGGAAGTAGATAGACCGGCTAATAGTCAAAGCAAAAAGTTTTCTTGTGGGAACCAAGGTCATCTCAACAGGTGTCAGTTTGAAGGAGTGGAGTGACCAAGCAGCCTGCCAGCTACTTTCATTGGATAATGTGACCAGTGACACCTGGGAGGGGGATAAATTTGCTGTTTTAATTAGGGGGAAACAATGGGAATTTTTAGAGTTGGTTTTCACCGATATGATGTATCCAACAAACATGTTCTTTGAGGAGTCTACCTGTCTGACAATTCTGCTTTTGGTGGATGCATTATTCAGAACACTGACACAGACATGCAAACAAATCAAGAACTTCATAAATACAGATAGTTCTCAACGTACGACCACAATTGAGGCCAACATTTCTCTTCCTAAGCAAGGGAGGTTCCTAAGTGAATTTTTGCCCCATTTTACGACTTTTCTTTCCACAGTTGTTAAGTGAATCACTGCAGATGTTACGTTTGGAACATGGTTGTTAAGAGAATCTGGCTTCCCTATTGACTTCGCTCGTCAGAAGTTTGCAAAAGGGGATCACATGATCCTGGGACATTGAAACTGTCGAAAATATGAATCAGTTGCCGAGCATCCAAACTTTGATCATGTGACCATGAGGATGCTCCATTTGTCGTAAGCGTGAAAAACAGTTATAAGTCACTGTTTTTCTGTGCTATTGTAACTTCAACTAATGGTTGGAGGTTGAGGACTACCTATATACTAGTTTATTCACATAAAATGTTAAGGTCATGACCCATAAATTAGTAGCCTAATCTTTGCTTGATCTGATGTGTTGTGTGAACCCATGTATACAATGCAGAATCAGAGTTTTCAATTGATTTGACCAACCTTATTATCAGCTTTGGAAGCCATACTGAGATCAGATACTCCCACACTGCCACATCTGAGTCTGGAAAAGTGGAATATATTGGAGTATATCTAGTTAGACATAATAACATTCTTTTTCTGATTCAAAATCAGGTTGCACATAACTGAGAGGAAGTCTTACCTGGGGATGGATGGTGATTGGGCCATGTGATGGATGATGGGTGCAGGGGATGGATTTTGTAGTTTTTACTTACTGTGAGGAAGCCTGGAACTTTTAGATTTGGGATTCCATAGTTGAGCCAGTTACTATCCAGATAAAAGGAGCTATTGAGAGATGTCTGTCTCGGAGTTATAGGGTGTAATGGAGATTTTCTGTAATGCTGACACTTATATGCATGCTTTCACAATGGAAAATAACTGATTTATTTCTGTATTTTATGACCGTATTCCATTTTTTTCTGCCTTTCTGTCAGGTCCTTCATCTCTGCTTTCCTCTTCTCCATTGAGGTCCAGGTGACCATTGGTTTTGGTGGAAGGATGATGACCGAGGAATGTCCCATAGCCATCAGTGTTTTGATCCTCCAAAACATTGTGGGCCTGATCATCAACGCGGTCATGTTGGGTTGCATCTTTATGAAAACTGCCCAGGCCCACCGGAGAGCAGAAACTTTGATCTTTAGCCGGAATGCAGTCATCACTGTCCGTAATGGCCACCTGTGTTTCATGTTCCGTGTAGGAGACCTGAGGAAAAGCATGATCATTAGTGCCTCGGTACGAATCCAGGTTGTCAGGAAGACCACTACTCCAGAAGGAGAAGTCATCCCAATCCACCAGCTCGACATTCCAGTAGACAATCCTCTTGAAAGCAACAACATTTTCCTGGTGGCTCCATTGATCATTTGCCATGTCATTGATAAGCGGAGCCCACTTTATGACATCTCCGCCAACGACCTGGCCAATCAAGACCTAGAAATCATTGTCATACTTGAAGGTGTCGTAGAAACCACTGGAATCACCACCCAAGCCAGAACATCCTACATATCAGAAGAGATCCTCTGGGGCCATCGCTTTGTGCCCATCGTCACGGAAGAAGAAGGGACTTATGCTGTCGACTACTCCAAATTTGGCAACACCAGCAAAGTTGCAGCACCCCGTTGCAGTGCCAAGGAGCTGGATGAGAAGCCTTCCATTCTCATCCAGACCCTCCAGAAAAGTGAACTGTCCCACCAGAACTCTTTGAGGAAGCGTAACTCCATGCGAAGGAATAACTCCATGCGGAGGAATAATTCCATTAGGAGGAATAACTCTTCCTTCATTGTGCCTAAAGTCCAGTTCATCACACCTGAAGGCAACCAGAACACCATGGAAACATGACAGAGCCAAGCAGTCATGTGCAGAGTGTCAAGGTTCTGACAATACACCCTCATTGGAATCATAAGTCTCTCGCTGCATGTCCCAGAGTAAAAAAAAAAAAAAGATTAGGAGTGACCATGTCGTTACCTGGTTACAACCTAATCTAAGACACATCATTCATTTCACTCTTGACCTTGGTCTTGCCCCCACCCCCTGGATGTATATTCTCCAATGGGACACATCCATAGTCAAGAGCCATCAATGATGCTCTCCAGTAATAATCTTAAGTGCCAACAGCTTCGGCTGCCTAGCAATTATCTGAAGCATTTCAGGAATGCACTACTTTCCCCCACTCCCTTTCTGTTGGCAACTAAAAAGGCCAGAGAAGTTTGTTTTTTAGTTGACACAGAGGTCCTGCAAAAACAGGGCTTTACCTTTGTTATAATATTAGTATTAATTTGATATCAACATTTAATAGATATTAAGGGTTATTTATTATATGCAGACATCAGATCAAACCGGAGATAGGTTGTAGTTGAGTCCATTATCAGTATGTGTGACAACATTTGCATGATTTGAGGTTGAGATGCTACAGCTACTCCTCAACTTACAACCACAACTGAGGCCAAACTTTCTGTTTTTAAGCAAGACCATTATTAAATATCGCCCCATTTTATGAACTTTCTTGCCACAGTTGGTAAGTGAGTCACGGTAGTTGCTAAGTGAATGATACTTTCATTAACTGAATCTGGCTTTCCCCACTGATTTTGCTTGTCGGAGGCCAACTAGGAAGGTTAGAGGTAGTGATCCCATGACCCCGGGACAGTGCAACTATCATAAATATATGTCAGTTGCCTAAGCACCTGAATTTTGATCATGTGACTGTGGGGATGTTGTGATGGTCGTAAGTGTAAAAAAATGATCATAAGTCACATTTTTTCAGTGCTATTGTAACTTTGGTCACTGAACGAATGTGTCAAGCTCAAAGCATGCTTATTCTGTTACAACCATTATTGCTTCTCAACTTGCCAAAGGATTAGGGGGAGGAAAAGGGGAGATCAGTGGTGGGATTCAAATATTTTTACTACCGGTTCGGTGGGTGTGGCTTGGTGGGCACACTTTGTATGCGTGCAAACACTTTGCATGCGCACGCACACCAATCATGCACTTTGCGCAGGCGCAGAGGCTTTCTAACTCACCTCCTGCAAGCTTGCACGATCCCGGTCGCTTTAGCAGCTGTTGCACAACACTCATCTGTGCTGCGCAAAGCAGCTGCGCTTCAAATTCAGAAGATAATGGTGGTTATGGAAGCTCAGGCAGGTGGGTGGGCCCAACAGCAGAGTGGCGGAGAGAACCAGTTTGGTCTCTGCTGCTCATCGCTGCTACCGGCTTGGCAGAACCAGGCTGAACCGGTAGAATAACACCACTGGGTGAGATGGAACACAGGCTCTAGACTTCAAGAAAGAGAGCCATGAGAACCAAGGACACATCTGCAGGTGTTAGCCAAGACCAGACACTCTTTCTCATAACAATACAATGACATTCACTTGGATAACGTAACTTACACTAATAGGGGGGCAGGGAGAATTCTATATTGTACCTATGTGGGTTTGCGTGGGAATTAGGGGTAGAGCTGGTTTTGCCTTCAGTAGTACCAAAATGAAGCACTCAATAAAGTTTTGTGTTAAGACATTGGCAGGTCTCGAGTCTGCTTGCATTAGTTGGGTTTGTCAGTTGGGACACTGACAGAATGCCTGGAAGTTGAGGACTCTCTGTAATTTGTTGGTTACTCATACTTTTGGAAAAAGTATAGACATCAAATGACCTCTTTTGTTTACATCAGGGGTGTCAAACTCTAGGCCCGGGGGCCGGATCCAGCCTGGGGGATTCTTAAATCTGGCCCATGGGGCCACCCTGGAAACAGTGAAGGACTGGCCCAGGGTGCTTCTGCCCAAAAAAGGGCTGCACGTAGCTTCTCACACTCTGTTTTGCGAGGCTGCACTTAGCTTCTCACACTCTGTTTTTGCTGGCAGAGGGTTGTAGGAGGTCATCAAGGCCAAAAATGGAACTCAGGAGCCCGTTTTAACTGACAAGGCACTCAGGCCATCACAGGCACCCCCTAACGTGAGTGACATCATATTGGCCATGCCCCCCTGCCCTGCCCCCACCAAAGTCAAACACAATCCTGATGCGACCCTCAATGAAATTGAGTTTGACACCCTTGGTTTACATGAAGGTTGAGCCAATTGTCATTTGAATCTATTTTTCATGCTCTCTTTATCTATTTAATTTCTCTCCCTCCCTCCCTCTCTCTTTCTCTCTCCATCTCTTTCTCTCTCTCTCTCTCCATCTCTCTCTTCATCTTTCTCTATCTCTCTCATCTCTCTCTTCACCTCTCTCTCATCTCTCCCTCTCCCTTTCTATCTCTCTCTCTCCACCTCTCTCTTTCTCTCTCTCCATCTCTCTCTCTCTCTCCACCTCTCTCTTTCTCTCTCTCTTCCTCCCTCCCTCCCTCTGTATCAAAGTCTCTATCTCAGGGGTGTCAAACTGAATTTCTTTGAGGGCCAGATCAGCACTGTAGTTCTTTTCTGCAGGCCAGCTGGGGGTGGGAGATGAGACAGTTGCCTCCTGAAGCACCCTGCCAGCCAAAATGGGGCGTGGGGCGAGGCACATCCTGTTTGGCTGCCAGAGGCACTGTGAGCCGGTCCTTTGCTGTTTCCAGGCCGGCCCCATGGGCCAGATTTAAGCACCCTGCAGGCTGCATCCGGTCCACAGGCCTTGATAAATGTTTGAACTGTCTTTCTAAAACAAGGGTCTTCAAACTTGGCAAGTTTAAGACGTGTGGACTTCAACTCAAAGCTGGCTGAGGAATTCTGGGGGTTGAAGTCCACAAGTCTTAAAGTTGCCAAGGTTGGAGACCCCTGGCTTAAAATTTTCTGAAGTTGAGAAACCCTGTTTTAGGCAATTGAACAAATGGCTATGCGACACCAGACTTTTTGAATCAAAATAAGTGCTAGAATCCCTTCGCTTTGCCGGCTAGAATCTCCTCTTTTTTCTCTGACAGAAGAAATCCCTTTTCCTTAAATTGAGTGAGAACTCGAAGTTAAGAACAGGACATTTTCTCTGAATGTGCTAGATTTGCTCCCATGAACACAATAAAAATGCAGCAATGGAAGAAAGGAGCTGAAAGCAAACATTTCCCATTGCAGAGATGCCCAACTTTCAGTGGTGGAATTCAATTTTTTTTTGTACCACCGGGTCTGTGGGTGTGGCTAAATGGGCATGGCTTGGTGGGCATGGCAGGGGAAGGTTACTGCAAAATCCCCATTCCCTCCGTACTCCACTAACCTGCTTTCCAGCTTCGTTCTCCTGTTCAGGACAACCAAAGAAGACCCAGCCAATCAACTGGGACTCGGGAGGCAGCGAATAGATGGGGGCAGGGCCAGTCAGAGGTGGTATTTGCTGGTTCTCCAAACTATTCAAAATTTCCACGACCGGTTCTCCAGAACCAGTCAGAACCTGCTGAATACCACCTCTGCCGCCTTCCCAACAGTCTCTTAGTTTCAAGGTCAGGACGCAAAGAACGTGTTGAAATATGGGGAATAAAAGCAGCGAATTTAAGCTTGGTGTAAAAGAGGAGCTACACCACCATCTCGACCAAGGAAAAATCAGGCGTTCAATGAGGATTCTTTCTAGCCTGCAGTAACAACAGATACCTCGCCATGTCATGCCATGTCACACAACAGACCTGTGCCAAACCCTGGTTTAGCAGCCAAATTAAGCTATGTGAAATTGAGGGAGTAAGTTTTACTCCAGGAAATGTAATAATCCTACTTCCCCCCATGTAAGGTTATTTCAGTAAGTATAGATAGTCCTCAACCTATAATCAAATTGGAACCAGAATTTCTGCCACTAAGCAAGGTGTGTCAGGGTTCCAACGGATGTTCTTAATTAATTCATGTGCCTTGAGCCAATTTTCAAAAGAAATCTAACTATTTATTAGGAGCAACATGTCGGCACTTTTCCCAAATGCAGTTGGCTCTGCCCTAGGTAATTTACTGTTCACCTATGACCCTATTCCCCCCCCCTCCTCCTCCCAGGTTGTGTCATAAATCACATTCTCCAACAAAGTACTTTCCTTGGCTGTGGAAGACACTCCTCTCCAGTTGGGCTTGGTAACTTGAGACACAATCTGGAGAAAGATATACATGGAATCAGAGGTGATATTCAGCAGGTTCTGACCAGTTCTGGAGAACCATTCGTGGAAATTTTGAGTAGTTCAATACCACCTGACTGGAGATTTTACAGTATCTTTCCCCTCCACAGCCCACCAAGCCAAGCCCACAGAACCGGTAGTAAAAAAAATTGAATCCCACCACTGGGATGGAATGGAATTCCATCATAGCAACTAACTGCTCCATCAGATCTCCCCCTCCCTTTCTTATGGCAACTCAAGAGCAAGTCAGTAATGCTTTACAAGCTGACAAGGTGATTGTTAAGAGAGTCACAGCTAATTTTAGGACCCTTTTGCCATGGTTGTTAAGTGAATCACTGCAGTTGTTCAGTGAATCATGCAGTCGTTAAACGAACCCAGCTTCCCGTTATCTTTGTTGGAAGCTTGCTGAAAAGATCACAAATAGTGATCACATGACCCCAGGATGCAAAACGTAAATACATGCCAGATACCAAGCACTCAAATTTCGATCACATGATCACGGGGGGTGCTGTGACCATCATAAGTGTGAGGATTAGTTAGAAATCACTTTTTCAAATGATCACTAAATGAATGGTTGTAAGTCAAGTATTACTTGTATGTGCACAGAATTGTTTCCTCTCAGACATAGAACAGCGATGCTATTTAGCCGGTTGGTAGCAAGAATTTGGCATGATCGCCGAACCGGTAGTAACTTCTGGCACGCTCACTCGCTTGCCCCACCCGCCCAATGTGTCCACCCAATGCTTATCCCACCCAGCCACTCCTTAAGGCATTTATTTTTTTACCTCCCGACAATCAGCTGTTCTATGAACAGCTGTGCCAGGATTGCCCTCACTTCTTACTGCTTCACCCAGGAGGCTTTCCTGAGGCCCAGGAAGGCCAAAAATGGAGGGAAGGGGTGCAGCCCCCCCTCCATTTTTTGCCTTCCTGGGCAGCAGGAAGCAGCTTCCTGGGAGCAAAAACACCCCCCCACCAGAGGCTCTCCTATGGCCAGGAAGGCTTTAAAAATGGGGTGGAGTGGGTGCTGCCAAAAAAGGCCATGGCCACCCAATCACATGGCCACTCCCACCTAGCCATGCACACCGAGCCACGCCCACAAAACCGGTGGTAAAAAAAAAATAATGAATCCCACCACTGACATAGACGATGTGTCACTTATCGGTGATAGCTCTACTTTTTCCCCCTGCCTTCCATCAATTTATTAACAAACATTTGGATACAATTCTAGTCACTTCAGAATAATTTTATTTTCAGAAGCTAAATGTTCAGAAGCTAAAAGTGTTCAGAAGCTAAATGGAAGAGATAATATTTGCTTCACTGTACAATAAGCTGTGGACAACTATATCCGATCTTCACATCTGTTCATTTATCAGCAAATTACGCACCTTCAAGAACCTTGTTAAGAATCCTGATATATTTTAAATGTAGCTGTCCAGTTTCACAAAAAAAGATTTCTTCAGTAAAGTTTTTCCATTTTCTAACTTTGCTCTGATGTATTTATGTTTGAGGTGAAGCGTATAAAACTGGGTTGTGGAATTATAATTATTCAAGGAGGTTGTAGATCCTTGACATTTTCCATCCTTGAGTCCATGGGATGCCTTGTTCAAAATCATTTGTGTTGCTGAAATATTGGCCTTACATTAATCCAGTGGTGGGATTCAGCCAGTTCACACCAGTTTGGGAGAACCAGTTGTTAACTTTCTGAGCAGTTTTTATTTTTATTTATTTATTTATTTGATTTGTCAATCACTTACAAGATAATAGGTATAAGGATAAACATAGTTATGAATACAAGAAATAAGTACATATAACAAAAATAAAAGAAACAATAGAACAGGGAAGGTAGGCAGTTTTGTGAACTGGATGTTGGAAGAAATCATCAGAGCAGAGAACTAGTTGTTAAATTATTTGAATCCCACCATTGTATTAATCCCACGACTGTTAGCACTGTCTGTGGTCTGTATCAGAAATCACTGATAAAATTCCCCCAAAGGGAAATGAGCAGATAATGAGATCACTCATCCAATCAGTAGTCACTTTATTTCTCTTACCAACGATCAATTCTTCAACCTTTTGAGGAAGACTACAGAATTGCATATTTTAATCATTGGTCTTCCCTTCTTCAAAAAAGAAGGAAACAAAAAATATTTCTAAATTCCGCAATGCGTATTTCATGAATATGATATTTTCATTTATACTATTTATTGATTTTTAAACTATTCCCCAAGAGAGCAAAATGCACTTTGTGAAACACTTTTAAAAATGCTGTGAAATGTCTTGCGTTCTGTTCAGCATAGTAGGGTTTCAGCAAGCCTAAGTGAGTTCGTTAATCCAGTACAAATGTTAGTTATTCCAGTACATATTTATCAATATGGCACATTTGATTAATATGTACTGGAGTAACTATTAAATATGCCATTAGATGGATAGATAGATAGATAGATGATAGATAGATAGATAGATAGATAGATAGATAGATAGATAGATAGATAGATAGATAAATTCATTTCAGTACATTCAAAGTATTGTCTTGAGTAAGCAGTTTAAGAGACATCCATTTATGAACTATTTATTTATTTATTTTGTCAAGCAATTATCAGATAATAGGTATAAATATAAACATAGTTATGGATACATGAAATGGATACATATAAGAAAAATAAAAAGAAACAATAGGACAGGGATGGTAGGCTCGTTGGTGCGCTTATGCACGCCCCTTACAGACCTTAGGAAAGGGGTGAGGTCAACAGTAGACAGTCTAAAGTTAAAGTTTTTGGGGTTTGGGGAAGAAACCACAGTCAGGTAGAGTATTCCAGACATTTACCATTTTGTTACTGAAGTCGTATTTCCTGCAATCAAGTTTGGTGCGGTTTACCTTGAGTTTGTGTCTATTGTGTCTTGTATTGTTATGGTTGAAGCTGAAGTATTCATTGACAGGGATATTGTATGACAACCTGTCATACAATATCCCAAAGCATATTTTTTGAGCCCTCTCCCTTTGTATGGCATGGCTGCTATAAAATAGTATTGGGGAACACAATAAATGTAGGGTTCTCAGACTTGTAAATAACTAACTGCAATATGAACCAATAGACATTTGGGGTGGGGTGTAACTTCGGAAGATAGTTGATCTAATAAAAAAGCAACACAGAAAACATTACAAGAACAGATAAAGCAAGAAAAGGGTGGGGAAACCTTCATTTTCAAAAGATATGGAGGAAAATGGAATCTTTAAAATTTTATAGGGCATTATGAGGGCTTTGTGAAATGCAGGATATAAACCTTTTAAAAAAAGGCTCCAAGTATTCAGAGACAGACTTAAAACATCACCATGTCAGGGCATCTTCTGTAAAATGCTTTTTTATATCTTTTGTTTAAGTTACTGCTAACTCTCTCTAGTTCGCTCTGTATACTCAAGCATGAGAGCCTTTCTTAAGTTCTTCCATCAGTACGTTGGAGCGACTGAATGTTGACAGAAACACAATCCAGATAAGGCTATCAAGAAAAAAGGAGGAGGCCTTATTATTTCCCTGAGGGAAATAACTGGGCCTGAACTCACAAAAATGGCAGAGAAGGCGGAGGAAGAGGAGGAGGAAGAAAAGAAGGAAGAAGAATAACGAAGGGGAAGGGGAAGAAACTGAGTGGTGTATATTAAAAAAAAACCTGGGTTCTTATTATGTACTAGATTAGATTTAAATGAAATTGTCCAGTGTACTGTGAACAAGCTGGTAATATCTCTAAGTATTTTGTATATGAACCAAGCCAACATATTAACCTGTAACATGATGTATTTATTTGATCATGTAGTGTTACATGGTCATAGGATTTGGGTTTTCTTAGCCAAGTTTCACAGTTTAGAGTCAGGTGAGAACTGCTGCAATGGTGAGAATTTTTTTATTTTACTTCATATGGCATTCTTGTAGCACAAATTCATTCTGTCCCATCTTATTCATCTGTATTCATGTTTTTTTTACAATTGCACGCACTGCATATTTGTGGGAAAGTTTTGTGAGCGTGAGAATTCATAAACTTTTTTCCAAGCACAATCTCATTGTTGCTCAAAGCTTTTTTCAATATGTAAATGTCCCCAATCTATGCATTTTCAGATGCAATTAACTATAACACTGAGTCACAGACATTACCCCTCGGATGAGTCAAGTTGGCAAAAATCCTTGAACGGATGCAAAATTATAGTGGGATTACATTTACTGCATAGACGTCATCTTGAATCCCACAATGCTGTAGGATTATCATCCTGCTCCATTCTTCTCTTCTTAGAAAGGAAGAAAGTAATTGAGAAGGTGGTCAGATTTCAGTTGTGGAAAATCCTGGATGAAACATATTGAGTAGGACTATTTCAGGTGATTTAGTATGGTGAAAGCATTAGCCACATTTGTCCGTGAACTTCAGTAGATCTGGGTTGAGAGTGGTCCATTCATTCTTGTGCTTCTTGATTTCTCAATGGCCTTCTCAACACCAATGATCACCTCATCATTCAGAACTGATTGACAAGTTTGGGAACAGGCATCATTTTGTGGTGGTTCTCCCTCCTTCCTTTGCCACTGGTTCTAGCGTCACTGTTAGTGTCAGTGTCCCCTAACCATGGTGGGATTCGAAAAAAAAAATTTTTTTGCCAATTTTTTATTAATTTTCAATAAACAAACACACACAAACAAAACATCAAAACATAAAACTTCTTTTTGGAAAGCAGCTTAATCCCGGGTTACATCTTTTTATACGGACATAAATTCAAAATTCCTGTTCACTTTTCATCCAATTTCATATCTTATTTACCATTCTACATTTTCTATATAGCTTCTCCCCTCTTTTCACTCTCTTAATTCTATTTTATTTATTTCATCTCAATTTAAATCATTATACATATTTCTTTTGTCTGTTCTATTTCAATTTTCTATTATCTTTTCTCATTAACACAAAATTTCTCCTGTAATCGCTCATTGAAGTATGATGTCTTTGAATCTTTCCCCTAAATTTAACACTTTAAATAATATATACTTTTCATTCTGATTCTGCTTCGTACATTCTAAAGCTACTTATTATTATTATAAAATAAAATAAGAAAATAATAAGTTTATAATATAATTACAACAATAATCCATAGCAAATCAAACTCTATTGTCAAATCTAGTTTTCCAACATTATTCCAGATATAAATACAACAATATAATCTTACGTACTTTTGCAGTCTCTTTTTTTAATCATATTTTTACCCACTATTTCTGAATAAATCTTGTTTCTTTACATCTTATAAACCTTTATAACTTCTCTTCCCTTTTTCCCTTCCTTTCTTCTCTAATCCTACCTTTACCGCCTTGTCTCTTAGTATATCTTTTATTTGTTATATTTCAGTTTTCTATTTATCTTTTCTCATTAACAGAAAGTTTCTCCTGTGATCACAGATTGAAATATAATACCTTTAAATCTTTCCCCTAAATTTAACACTTAGAATAATATATACCTTTCATTCTGATTCTACTTAGTGCATTCTGAAGTTGGCCTTACTATATTGTAAAATAGAAAAGAATAATAAGTTTATAATATGATTGAAACAATAATCCATAGCAAATTAAGCTGTATTATTAAATCCAATTTTCTAACATTATTTCAAATATAAATACAATACAATCTTGTGTACTTTTCTTTTTTAATTATATTTTTACCTAGTATCACCAGATAAATCTTGTTTCTTTACATCTTGTTTTAAACCTTTGTAACTTCTCTTCCCTTTGTCCCTTCTTTTCCTCCCCAATCTAACCTTTACCCCCTTGTCTCCTAGTATATCTTTTGTCTGTTCTATTTCAATTTTCGATTTGTCTTTTCTCATTAACACAAAAATTCTCCTGTAATCATAGATTAAAATATAATACCTTTAAATCTTTCCCTTAAATTTAATACTTAAAATAATATATACTTTTCATTCTGGTTCTGCTTAGTACGTTCTGAAACTACTTACTGTATTATAAAATAAAAGAAAATAATAAGTTTATAATATAGTTAAAACAATAATCCATAACAAATTAAGCTCTATTATTAAATCCAATTTTTTAACATTATTTCAAATATAAATACAACAATACAATCTTATGTACTTTACAGAATCTCTTTTTTAATCATATTTTTACCCACTATCTCTGAATAGATCTTGTTTCTTTACATCTTGTTTTAAACCTTTGTAACTTTTCTTCCCTTTTTCCCTTCCTTTCTTCTGCAATCCTGTCTTTTTACCCCATTGTCTCTTAATCTCCACCTTCTTGATTTCCACCTTCTTCTGTATTTCTCTTTTGCTTTCTAACATTATATTGATTTTTCATCTTATTTTTCCCTTTTTTGGTTGTTTTTTAAAATCTTAAATTCTCCATTCTCTTTCGCCTCTTTCCCTTTTCTTCCCCGGCTAAAATTTTTTGTTCATTAAAAATGGCTTCTTCTTCATCGCAATCTTCTTGTTCTTTTAAGCCCCTGTCACACTGCACCAACGGATGAAAAGAGGATATAAAATGGACAAAAAAGCTTGCCATCCATTGGTTAACGCGATGTATCCGTTCTGTACTAACTGCCTCTGTTTTGCTTCCTCTCTATCCGTCCAGCATCCGTTTATTGACATTTCATCCGCTCAGAAAGTTTTGAACTGCTCAAAACTTTTGAGTGGAAAATGTATCCAATGCGTCCATTCTGCATCCGCTAGGCATCCATTCTGCATCCGTTACGCATCCGCTATATCCGCTAGGCATCCGTTGCACATCTGCGCAACTCGCATCCGCTCGGACGCAGGGAGGAAGCGGAACGGACACGGAACGGATGCAGAACGGATGCCTAGCGGATGCAGCACGGAAACAAAGCATTTAAAACGGAAAAAACGTTCGCAGAGGGGACCTATCTCGGATATTAAGGATGTCTAGAGGATGTCTAGAGGATGCCTAGAGGATGCAAAGGGACACCTAGGGGAAAACCTATACTGCATATAAAAAGGGGGAGCAACTCATCTGGATCTCACTTTCAGAACAGCAGCCCAGCTGTGCAGACCTCTGCAGCCTTCATCTAACTCTTGCTCTTCCACAGCATCCAGTCATGTCCACCGTGGATCGTAACACAGTCCTTTTGGCAGCCACCATCCTTCTGCAACAGTGCGAAGCCATCTACAGGCTCTGTGAACTCTACTAGGGGAAGAAAAAGAGGCGGCCAACAAGCGTCTGGGTACGAAGGTGGATCAGGAGAAGAGCAGAGTACGGACTGTACAACAAGCTGATGGTGGAGCTCAGGAACGAAGACACTTGTGCATTCCAGAACTTCATGAGGATGCCGCCAGCCATGTTTGACGAAGTTGTGCAGCGGCTAACACCCAGGTTGACCAAGGCAAACACCAATTTCCGGCCCAGCCTGGAACCTGGGCTCAAGGTGGCACTCACTCTGCGCCACCTGGCCTCAGGGACCACCTACAGGAGCATGCAGTACGGCTGGAGGGTGCCACACAACACCATCAGCATTGTGGTCAGAGAAGTGGTGCAGGCCATCATCGAAGAATACATGGAGGACTCCTCCAGTGCCCCTCCACTGAAGAAGGATGGAAGAAAGTTGCAGAGCAGTGGTATCAGAGGTGGAACTTCCCCCACACCATTGGAGCCATAGATGGCAAGCACGTGGCTTGCAAAGCACCACCCAAGTCGGGGTCCACTTAACAGAACTACAAGGGCTTCTTCAGCATTATCCTCTTCGCCATGGTCGATGCTGACTACAAGTTCATGTACATCGATGCTTCAGGCAACGGGTCATGTTCAGATGCCCAGGTATACAACGCCAGTGACCTCAAGGAGGGGCTGGAAGGCAACCTCATCGTGGGCTTCCCAGATCCAGACCCCCTGCCCAACAACATGCAAGATGTGCCCTACTTCATTGTGGGGGATGATGCCTTCTCCCTCAGAACCTACCTCATGAAGCCCTACACCTCCAGACTCCTCACCCGTGAAGAAAGGATCTTCAACTACAGGCTGTCCAGGGCAAGGCGGGTGGTGGAGAACGCCTTTGGCATCCTGGCCAACAGGTTCCAGGTATGTCTCACCACCATGCATTATCGCCCAGAGATGGTGAGGAGGATCGTGGAAGCTTGCTGCATCCTGCACAATCTCATGCGCACCCGCTACCCAGTCTTGCAGAACAGGCTCGTGGACCTCCAACAAGGCAATGGGGACATGGAGCCTGGGGAATGGAGGCAAGGGCAAAACCTGATAGACACTGAGGATGTGCAAGGCCCCAACAGAGCCTCACGTGAAGGGAAGAAGCAGCACAACCTCCTGAAACACTGGTGCAACTCCCCAGCTGGAGCGGTGGAGAGGCAAGACAGGATGATAGATGATTAATGGATGCTTCCTTCAGCCTGTCTCATCACACGGATGAGATTGGGCCATGTATGTTGGGTGGCCCTACAATGATCAGGGCATTTAATAAAGAGTTGTGTTTGTGTTGACATGTGTGGATGATTATTCATTATTATTGATAATAAAGGGCCATAGGTGTGGCACCTGGGAGGGTGGACCATACAGTCCCACTATGCTTGCACTGAAGGTTTATCTATCCCACAGCTATTACCCATCCCAAAGGTATCCCTGCCCATCCAACAGGTATCCCTTCCCATCCCAAAGGTATCCCTGCCCATCCCACAGCTATTACCCATCCCAAAGGTATCCCTGCTCATTCCACAGGTATCCCTGCCCACCCTACTGCTATCTTAACCGATCCCACAAGCATGCAAAGGCTTAAACCATTTCTAAAAGTTTCCACCAAGACTTTATTAAAAAAAAGAAATGAAGCAAGTGTGTGAATCAAAGATAGACTTTATTGAACAACAAGCTGTAAAATAAAAATGACCCAAGTCAAGTGTCCAAATAAAGTCCACAGGTAGCCAGCCAGCCAGTCTCTGGCACTCCTCTTGGTCACTCAGAGGTGTGCCCAGTCTCAGGGGTGAAGGGTCCTGGTGCTGTGGAGGTGGCTGGTGCTGGAATGCTGGTCTGAAGCACCATTGGGGTGCCTGGCCCCGAGAGGACAACAGGTGATGGTGTGTTGAGGAAGCTCTCGGACAGCTGGCTCAGCCCCGTGATGTTGAGAGCTCCTTCCTCCATGCCATGTGGTGTCAGCCCCAGTACCAAGGACAAATGTACTGAGGCCAGGCTTGGCTGTGGGGTGGAGGAAGGAGCAGTGTAGTGGGGCTGTCTGGTCTGCAGCTGGGTGAGGACTGGCGTTGGTGGCATCGGTGGCATGGGTGGCATCGCTGTCATCGGTGGCATCATTGGCATGGGTGGCATCGGTGGCATCAGTGGAACCGGTGGCAACGGTGTCGCCCGATGACTCTGTGCCTGGACTGGGAAGGGCTGCTGCCTGTGCTGCTGAACCTCCTGGTAGCCGTAGCCCTGGTAGGTGAGGGGCTGTAGGAAGCCTTGGAATGGGAGGGACATCACCTGGGGTGGAGGAGCAGACCTGGACTGGGTGGGAGCAGGTTCCTCTGGATCTGGAGGGTTGTGAAGCAGCTCGGTGATCCGGTCCTTCACCACCTGGTACTGGGGTTCCGCCATGTCCCTGAGGGTCTGGTTGACATAGGTGAGGAAGGGCTTGCGGTTGGAGGATGAGGAGTCGGTGTGGACCAGCTGAGAGAGGAGATCTATGCTGGTGTGGATAGTGTCCCTGATCTCCAGCAGGACAGTGTGGCTCTGCCCCTCCTGCTGTCTGGCTCTCTGCCTTTCTGTGGAGGTGGAGCTGCGGGTACGGCTTTGGTGGACGTGCCGTCTCCTTTCTCCCACCGCACCAGGGAGTCCTCCACGTGCTCCACCACGGTTACAACACCTGTCCGCGTGTTCTCCGCCATGGCACGCTCCACAGAAACCTGCCTGGAGACAGGGACTGACTCTCGGCCGGAAGAGGACTGGCTCTCAGCAGGCTGCCGGAGAGAGAGGGTAGACAGAGGGGCTCATGGTGCTCCTCGGTGGCGGATCTCACCCTCCAGGAAGCTGCACCTGGCCATGACGTAGGTCTCTCTGTCCGTCAGCTTAACTGCGGCCTGGCCAGATTTCTTGAGGTTCAGCTTCCCGTACCAGGTGTGCATGTGCTTCCACCAGCCGAGGAGGACCTCCGAAGTGTAGCCCATACTCTCCGCCTTCTCTCTCCAAGCAGCATGCTTCCGCTTGGTGTCCCTGTACAGCCGGTGTCCCTTCTGCCACAGATAGTCATTCTCTCTCAGCCACTCCAGCACCTCATCCTCATGTTCCTCCTCAATGGAGTATTGCCTCCTCTCCTGTTGTCGCATACGCCTCTTCCTCCCTTTGGCAGGACCAGATGGGCCCTCATCAGAGGGGCTCCCAGGTAGTAGGGGCTGCTCCTCCACACCACCAGCAGCAGCAGCACCAGCAGGATCATCATCATCATCATCATCATCATCATCATCATCATCATCGCCATCATCACCAGCAGGATCATAATCATCATCATCATCAGCAGCAGCAGCAGCAGCAGCAGCAGCAGGATCAGCAGCAGCAGCAGCAGCACCAGCACCAGCACCAGCAGCACCAGCAGGACCAGCAGCAGCAGAGTAAGCACCAGCAGCGCCAGCAAGACCAGGAGCACGAGCAGTACGAGCAAGACCAGGTGCACGAGCAGTACGAGCAGTACGAGCAAGTCCAGGAGCACGAGCAGGACCAGCAGGACCAGCAGGACCAGGAGCAACTTCAGCAGAGTAAGCACGAGCAGAAGCACCACCGCCAGGAGCAGCTTCAACAGAAGCTCCAGCACCAGAAGAGCGAGCCCGAGCAGCAGAAGCCCCAGCAGAAGCAGAGTCAGGGACAGGGGGCGGGAGGGTGGCCCTGTCCCTCTTGCCAGGGATGGTGGCAGGTTGTTGAGGCTTTCGCTTCTTTCCCATGGTTGTGGGGTTGCTGGCTGGCAGGGAGGCTGGCAGGCACCAAGGCTGGCAGGAAGGCTTGCAGGCAGGTAGACACGAAGGCTGGCAGGCAGGCAGGCACCAAGGCTGGCAGGAAGGCTGGCAGGAAGGCAGGCAGGCACCAAGGCTGGCAGGCAGACTGGCTGGCAGGGAGGCTGGAAGGCAGGCTGGCAGCAAGGCAGGCAGGCAGAGAGCAAGGCTGGCAGGGAGGCTGGCCAGGAGGCTGGGAGGCAGCCTGGCAGGAAGGCTGGCAGCAAGGCTTGCAGGCAGGCATGCAGGCAGGGCAGGCAAGGCAGTCAATCCGTCTGGCAGCAGGTCTTTCCTCCGAATGGAGATCTGCTTGGGAGCTGCTTCCCTTTATATCCACGGGGCTTACGCAATGCACCCCCCCCCCCGCATGCGCAATTAACGTTTGGCATCCGTTTGGCTTCCGCTGTGCATCCGCTAGGCTTCCGCTGTGCATCCGCTTCATCCGCTGTGCATCCGCTAGGCTTCCGCTCTGCATCCACTTCATCCGCTGTGCATCCGCTGTATCCGTTCCGCATCCGCTTTGCTGAGGTCCCCCGGAAGCCTAGCAGATGTGCCATCCGCTCCCATTCGCTTCCATCTGCTGGGCTTCCGTTCCGCATCTGCTTTCCATCCGTCCTGTGTCCTCCCCGCGTCCGTGTTATCCACTCCGGTTATGCAAATATTTGCCCCTTTTGAGAGCGGATAACAACGGATGGAACATTTTGCTCGTCCATTGTGTCCTTTTTACTAATGTTTTGCATCCGTTGGGCAGTGTGACAGGGCCTTTAGTTTCTGTCGGTATAAATTGCCATTTCTAAAAAATGGAAAACAGATCCAGAAGAGCTCTTCCTTCTTGGTCCTATTCTTTTAGTTTTTTAAGTTCAATTTTCAGTTCATCAACAAGTAGTGCCATTGTAAAATGTTTTTTTGAACAACCCAAATATTTTTAGTCTTTCAAATAAAATTTCCAAAAAGTCCCAAAGTCACCAAGCAATCCAAATACACACAGTCTGTTTCATTTAGCACTTTCTTCTTTTTATATTTTCTCTTCCTGGGGTTATAGTTCAGTTATAAAACTCCAGTTGAAATATATCTTTTAAAAGTTTTGTTACAATTTCACTCTAATCTTATAAATTCCAAGCAGCCTCCTCAAGAAAATCTTAATGTTAGTTCTTTTCCTCTCCCTTCCCATTTATAGCAAAAAAAAATATTTTTTTCAATGCTCAGAAATCTTTATTGTCCCCTTAGCTTCAATTTTCAATTTATTTACCTGTTGATGCCAAAACGGGTTTTTCCAATTTCTCCATTCATTTGCTATCACCGTAAGGAAGGAGAGTAAGAAAAAACAAACTTTCCCTTTTTACTTTCATTCGCCGCTTCTTCCGTCTTCATAGGGAACAATGTATTATCTTTAATAAAACTTAAAGTCCAGGGCATTTAGATATTACTTGTCATCCCAGTTAGCCAAAAACTTTCACTTTCTCAGCTTCCTCCTACACATTCTTATCCAGATGAAAGTTTCTTTGTGGTGGCCATTGCTGACCGCTGCTCCACCACTTTTGGAAAAGGGAGTCAAGCCAGCTGAGGAGGGGGGGGTTGAGATTCCCCCAGACCCCTGCTGAGTCTCTCCCCTGTCTTCAGTTACCTCTATGGGGTAACTATAGCCCCCAAATCCAGCTGGATTGGGGGCACTCCAGCAGTGAGCGCAGTAGGAACCGTGCACAATCGCAGATTCCTGCCGCCGCCAAAGCCTACCAGTTCTATAGGCGTGGCTTAGTGGGCATGGCAGGAGAAGGATACTGCAAAATCTCCATTCCTTCCCCACTCCTTGGAGAAGATTACTGCAAAAATCCCATTCCCTCCTCACCCCACTAACCTGCTTTCTAGCTCCATTCTCCTGTGCAGGGTAACAAAAGAAGACCCAACCGATCAGCTGGAACTCAGTGGGAGGCAGAGAATAGATGGGGGCGAGGCCAGTCAGAGATGGTATTTGCGGGTTCTCCAAACTATTCAAAATTTCCACTACCGGTTCTCCAGAACTGGTCAGAACCTGCTGAATACCACCTCTGCTCCTAATCCTTGGGACTTTCCTTTATGGGGTGCCACGGGGCTTGACAATTTCTCACTTCCTGTTTAACATATACAGAAAACTGTTGGGTGAGGTCATCTGCTAGTTTAATTATATCTCTTGTGGATCTTGTAGATATTAGACACCCCCAAACCTAGTGATTTTCTATGTCGAATCTAGGATGGGGTTATTCCTCAATCAAGATAGATGCATAATCTTGAGGGCACATTGGACTCACAGTTCTCATTTGAACTGTAGGTGATAACGGTGATAAAAAAAATGTCACCACCCAGCTTCATTTTTCTAAAATGGAAGAGCCTTCAGACTAATGCCTTAGTTATGGCTTGGCTGCTACAGTTCAGTCTATGTTGGTCTACTCTTGGAGACTATTTGGAGCCTTTCACTGCTGTAGAATGCCTAAATACAGTGCCTTCAACACTTCCTGCCATCAGTTAGATATCCCATCTCCTTTACCCATAAAGATAAATATTACAGATATTTGGAGAAAAATGTCTAGATAGAAGAAGGAACATCAGTTTCTATGAACTTTTGCAAACATGATTACAACTGGGCCTGCTTTCTTTCTCCTCTTCAAAATAATAGAATTTCATAAGATATTTTGAAGGAAGCATTCAAACCTGATCATTCATTGCAGGATCTAGTCATCTTAAAATGATAGCCACTGAGAAGCATTTCAATGTTGCTAAAATCTGTCTAATAAACAAATAATAGACTTCAGCCAATGTATCTTTAAATTAATGCCTATTAAATGATTTCAGAACAAAGCATTCAAGATTTGCATGGACAGTATAAAAGTATGGTGTCTGACAAAATAACATAGAGAAAAGCACAGAAATGTCTATTATTCTCATGATATCACTCTGTTTCATAAAATGGACTTTAAAAAGAAAGAAAGAAACCAGATACTAATAGATACAGTTTTTCTCTGCTTGCTCATAATCAACTGAATCTTTGTAAATTTCAGATGTTCTGTAACAACATAGAATAGCAAGAATTTTCATACTTCCAAATGAGTCTGCTATTAAAGTGTATATCTTCAGATACTTTATGATGATGGAATAGTTATAAGCTGAAGAAAAATAAGAATAAAGACTTCATCAGGCTTTGTCTATATATCTACAAGAAAAGTTTTATTTCAGTTCTGCTAGTGAAAAATTTCGGCTCAGGATTATGAATAAACTCTGCACATAAAAGTTTCAGATTCGAGTCTTCATACTGACAGCCAGTATGATGTAATAGGGAAGATGCTGGACAAGGTGACAGTGGGCTGGTCATTCTCTAAGCCCAATGTCTTGGAGGAAGTGTAGGGTAAAATTAATAAACCTAATTGGAGCAACTGTTCAGCTATGGCAGGGATGTCAAACTCAAGGCCTGGGGGCTGGATCTGGCCCATGGGGTGTTTAGATCTGGCCTGCAGGGCCACCTGCAAACAGCAAAGGACTGGCCCACGGTGCCTCTGCCAGCAAAAAGAAGCTTGGGAGGGTTGCATGCGCTCCTCCCAAGCTCTGTTTTCACTGGCAGAGGGTTGCAGGAGGCAGTCGCAACATAAAACGGAGCTCGGGAGGCCATTTTCACTGGCAGAGTGCTCAGGCCTCAGGATCAATCAAAGTTGACTAAGCCTTCCATCCTTCTGAGTTTGGTAAAATGAGGACCCAGATTGTTGGGGGCAATATGCTGACTCTCTAAACCACTTAGAAAGGGATGTAAAGCACTGTGAAGTGGTATATGAGTGTAAATGCTAGTGCTACTTGTTCAAAGTTACAACAGCACTGAAAAAAGGCTCATTTTTCACCCAACTGTTGCAGTGTTGCGGTATCCCTGTGATCATGTGATCAAAATTTGGGAGTTTAGCCACAGGTTCATATTTATCATGGTTGCAGTGTCTCAGGATCACATGATCTCCTTTTGCAACCTTCTGACAAATAAAGTCAATGGGGAAGTCAGATTCACTTTAGAATTGTGATACTAACTTAGCAACTGCAGTGATTCATTTAACAACTATGGCCAGAAAGGTCATAAAGGGGCCAAAATTCCTTTATCAACTGCCTCACTTAGTAACAAAAAAATAGAACTCAATTGTGGTCATAAGTTGAGGATTATCAATATGCTTTTGGCAGAAAATAAGCATCCCTTAAAAGCAAGCAAAAGGAAGGAAGAAAGGATGGATGGATGGATGGATGGAAAGAAGGAAGGAAGGAAAGAAGGAAGGAAGGAAGGAATCCAGGCAAAAAGAAATTAATCCCAGCTACATCAGTTTAATAATTTCTTGTAAACTGTGAAACACACATACACACACACAAATGCTCCATTTTCTGGGCTGGGCTGATCTTCTTTTCATGTCAGTGATGTTTGTTTATAAAATAATGGTGAAAACTCTGCTTGAGATTTAATTTTTCCAATGCCATCTGCTTGTATATATTAAAACATTCTTTCCTAGCCCACTTTCAGCACAGACAGGTTTGTGCAGCAGTAACCTCTTTAATCTTCATTAGGTTGAGTGTATATTTTTAAATCAACAAAATAAGCCTATTGCTCCCAACTGGTATAAACTGAAGAAGAATGTTCTCTATATAGCTGACATTAGCTGGAAAAAAAGCTTCAGTAGCCTTGACTTTCATCCAAAAACTCAACCCGAAGATAACAGCCTAATAGAAAAGAATATTTATAGTTCAGGATTGATCTATTGTTCATGCTCTCTGAGCTTGGTTGTTTTCTTGTAGGCTTTTCATCACCCAACTAGGTCACTTCATCAGTGCTAGAAGGGAATGAGGTTGTTCTCTGTTTACATACAAGTGGCTTGTCCTGTTGTTTATAAAACAGAGAGCAAACCTCATTCCATTCTAGCACTGATGATGTTACCTAGTTGGATAATGAAACATCTGCAAGAAAACAACCAAGCTCAGAGAGCACCAAGAACCCCACAGATTATGGTCTCTGTACCTGAATATCTACAGATGCTTCCAAGCTGTGTGGAAAACTGAGACATCAAAAGAAGTAAAGCCTATTTATAGGAAGGCAGGAAGGGAAGGGAATGATGGAAAGAAAGAAGAAAGGAAAGAAGGAAAGAAGGCAGGCAGGAAGGAAGGAAGGAAGAAAAAAATAAAAGAAACTAAGTTATGACTTCCATCTTCTTTTGAGGAGATAAATTTTACAATCTGTCCTCCCTCTTACATATTGTACAAGTCTCTTCAGTCCTTCATTCGATCCACAGCCTTTTAAATTTTCAAATCCACAAATCATATCATTTTTTTCCTTCTACACTTAAAACACACAAAAAAATGGGGCTTATGGTTTACTGCAGGTAAAGCAGACAGACATCCAAAGAAGAAAAACAGGGATTAAATAAATAAAATAAAAAAATCAAGCAAAAAAAAAAATGCTAGTCAAGGTTTGCAAAGAAAATAGACCACAGCAGAAACAAAATATGACTGTCAAACTGAATGGTGGGAGCGGCACATGGAATATTAGTAAAGTCAACAATCACACGATCAATACATTAAAAAGAACCACAAATGAAATGGGCAAGGACTGGTTACAAGATGGCACAAAGGAACAGAAAGGTTCATTTTTGCAGCTCAGGAATGAGCATTGCAAACAAAAGGGATGAAAACAAGGATTCAACAAGTATCAAGAAGCAGCAAATGTCAAATTTCTAAAGAAAAAGATGATGACATGATAGCAATGTTCCAATATTTGAGGGGCTGCCACAGAGAGGAAAGATTCAAGCTATTTTCTAAAGCACCCAAAGGCCAGACAAGGAATAATGGATGGAAACTGAACAAGGAGAGATTCAACCTGGAAATGAGGAGAAATTTTCTGACAGGGAGAGCAGTCAACCCATGGAACAGCTTTCCCTTCAGAAGTTGTGGGAGCTTCATCACTGGAGACTTTCAAGAGACTGGACTACCATCTGTCAAAAATGGTGGAGGGTCTTCTGCTTGGGCAGGGGGAGGGGTTGGACTAGATGACCTATAGTACAAGGTCCCTTCTAACTCTGTTAATCTGTTAAGGTATGGATTGCATATGTTTTGGAATTGTGGTACTTGAGAAGTCCCTTGGAGTGCAAGGAGATGCAATCCAAAGGAAATAAACCCTGATTATTTTTTGAAGGGAGAGACCCTGAAGCTGAAGCTCAAACACTTTGGCCACCAAATGAGAAGATGTTCCGTCCGGAAAGAAGTACGTGAGACCGGGTTCCAACAATAAACTCTTTTATTAAACTCGCTAAGCAATAGTAACAGAACAACAGCCCAAGCCGCAGCAGCCCTTTTTATAGCGGCTTGCCCGCAGCTTGTGGCCAATGACACCACTTTAACTGTTCCCGTTTGGCGGGTTAACCAGATTGGTTCTCTAATAGCCAATCTGAGAACGGCCTTTTCGGCCAATCAGAATAGGGAACTTGAAGCCTACCAAGTCCATACATAACACCCCTCCCCCCTCGGTTTAGTCCAACGTGCGTCACATAGTCACGCAGGTAGGTGGGGCTTTTTCTAGTCCTGGTTGACCTGAGCAGCTCAGTCTTGGCGTGGTCTTCGAGCGGCTCAGACAGGATCGCTGTCTCTCTGGTCCTTCTCCATGGAACCTCCTGGAAGGGTGAGTTAGCTTTGCCGCTCCCACCTGAGTCTCTCGGGCCAATTGAGATGGCTCCGCCGCTCCTTCCTGGCTTGACCGGGTTGGTTGAGCTGGCCTGGCTGTTTCCTTCCAGGAAGGCCTCGCTTCATTCTTCTGCTCCCGGACTTCTCCTTTGGGATTCATCTATCTGTGAGTGCTCTTTTTGATTTGTTAAATAGTCTTTTTGTAGTTTTTGTTGTCTTGTTATGGGAGGTTTCTCTCTCCCTTTTTTATTATTTTGTATTCCCCCACCCTCAGTTGTTTTTTGGTCGATATTTATTTTTATTGGTTCTGTGGTGTTTTTTTATTCGAGATTGCGAGAATGAAGCTGGTCTATGTGCCGCTTCCATTCTCTACCGTCATCTAGGAGTAGTCGGTAAGACCGGGGGCCTGTAATTTGGGTGATTGTGGCTGGAAGCCACAACGGTTCCCCGGTGAGGTTTCTCACATAGACCAGGTCACCAATTTCAAATGTTCGGTATTTGCTGGAGGAGTCGAGGGGTTTGTCCCAGGTGTAAGTGGGGTGCAGTCTGTCTAGGTAGGAACGTAATTTCCTACCCATTAGGAGTTCTGCTGGGCTTTTGTTGGTTGTGCTGCTAGGGGTAATATGTTATAGAGTTAGTAGTTGGTTTAGTTTGTCTTGCACGTCCCCCTTGTCCATTCTATCTAGGCCCTCCTTAGTGTACCGAGCCATGCGTTCAGCCCTGCCGTTTGCAGCCGGATGGGCTGGCGCTGTTAAAGCATGTCGGATACCCTGGTAGCCCGATACTGTTCGAATGCTAACACTGTAAACTGGGGCCCATTTTCTGACACCAGTACATCAGGCAGCCCATGTGTAGCGAAAAGTTTGTTTAGCTGTTTCATTACTGCCTCAGTGGTTGTGGAAGCCATAAGGATGACTTCTAACCAGTTCGAGTAGGCATCCACAACTATTAGGAAGGTGTTTCCTTTTGTCGGCCCAGCAAAGTCAATATGTAGTCTAGACCATGGACCCCAGGGAGTTTCCCATTCTCTGACTGGTGCCTGTGGGGGGGGTAGGCCTCGATTTTGGACAGTCATGGCATGTTGCCACCC
>BLBF01018091.1:0-25002 GCA_015471245.1 Laticauda colubrina
AATAGAATAGAATAGAATAGAATAGAATAGAATAGAATAGAATAGAATAGAATAGAATAGTAGGGAATGGAATGGAATGGAATGGAATGGAATGGAATAGAATAGAATAGAATAGAATAGAATAGAATAGAATAGGATAGGATAGGATAGGATAGGATAGGATAGGATAGGATAGGAAAGAATAGAATAGAATAGAACAACTTTATTGTCATTTTGAATGTACAATAATAGGCATACATTAAATGAAATTTTGTTGCATGCAGCTCTCAAAGCCTCACCACCTCCAATATACACTACATAATCATGAATGAATAGATGAATAAATAAATAAATACAAATTTATGCATATTACCAGATATATTATATGGCACAGAGAAACAACACAGATGGTTACTCCAACACTGGAACTTTTTAAGAAAAGATTGGACAGCCATTTGTCTGGAATGGTATAGGGTTTTCTACTTGAGAAGGGGGCTGGACTAGAAGACCTACAAGGTCCCTTCCAACTATGTTATTCTATTTAATGCAGATGGTCTGTCCTTGTCAGGAATGAGGGATCATTTTGACGTTTTTGGCCCATCATATCAAATAGATCACAGCAAAAGTCTTTCCTCCTTAAGAGACCACATGTCTCCATTTGTTTCCAGTAAGGTCAGTTGGAAATGAGCACATTGCAGATCCTGTGAATTAAACAATATCATATTGTGGGATCCAGGAAGTGTGCCTCCTTTGTGATTGCTCCTGGCCAATGGAATGGCATCTCCTTGGACAGAGGTCTCCAAACCTGTCAATTTTAAAACTTGTGGACTTCAACTCCCAGAATTCCCCATGGCTGGCTGGGGAATTCTGGGAGTTGAAATCCACAAGTCTTAAAGTTGACAGCTTTGGAAAGCCTGCATTGGCAGATCCATATTGTTCCCACCTTTTCTAAATTGTTAAATATCCAGTTGTTCTCCTGGTCTTGGGTTGGGATGGTGGCTGAGCTCTTTTGTTTTTTTTAATGTAACAGATAACAGATAATCAGAGTTGGAAGGAACCTTATAGGTCATCTAGTCCAACCCACCCGCCCAAATGGGAGACCCTATACCATTTCTGACAAACGGCAGTCCAATCTCTTCTTGAAAGTCTCAAGTGATGAAGCTCCCACAACTTCTGAGGGCAAGCTGTTCCATTGGTTGACTGTTTTCACTGTCAGAAAGTTTCTCCTTATTTCCAGGTTAAATCTCTCCAAAAATCTTTCTGTTATGAAATCAGTCTTGTTTGTTTTTTTTAACTTCTTTTCAAATTGTGAGCTGCTGAACATATCCAACACACCTTTCTCCTATTTTTCCCACAACAGCAATCCTGGCTTGGGCTGAGAGAGAATGACTGGCTCAAAATCACCTAGCCAGCTATCTTGGCTAAAGTGGGATTAGAACTCACTTCTGGTGGTTGGCCCAAAGTCATCCATCTGGCTTTTGTGTTAAGGTGGAACCTGAACTCACAATCTCCTGACTTTCTAGCTGGTGCTAGAAACCACTAGTCCAAATTTGCTTTCCCATCAGAGCATAAGAAAATTTTCTGTTATCTGAAATCGTATAGAGTTTCCTGCCTGAGCAGGGGGTTGGACTAGAAGACCTTCCAGGTTCCATCCATCTCTGTTATTCTATTCCAGGGGTCCCCAAACTTGGCAGCTTTAAGACTTGTGGACTTCAACCTCCATAATTCTCCAGCCAGCATAGCCACAAGTCTTAAAGTTACCAAGTTTGAAGACCTCTGTTCTATTCTATTCTAATTGTATTTATTTATTGAAACTTATATGTCGTCCATTTCAACTGAAGGTGTCTCAAGGCGGCTTGCAATCAGTGAAACACCTATCTGAAGCCTTAAAACGTTAAAACAATAAATAGTAACATTGAATTTAGTTTAAAAAGGACAAAGGCGGGAAGGAAAGGATCGTACAAATCAGGACGCTTCTGCATTGATCTTTCCCTCAGATATTTCTCAAATACCCAAAGACTGGCCTCAAGAAGGGGAAATCAAGATCGAAAACCTATGTGTCCGCTACGAGAATAACCTGAAGCCGGTTCTCAAGCATGTGAAAGCATATATTAAACCAGGCCAAAAGGTTCTGCCTTTTTACAATAATTTTATACTTTTTCAAGGGCTTTCTGGCAAAAGAAAAGAAAATGAAGGATCCGTGGTAGAAGATGATTTGGTATCAAAAAGAATAGAATAGAATAGAATTCTTTATTGGCCAAGTGTGATTGGACACACAAGGAATTTGTCTTGGTGCAAATGCTCTCAGTGTACATAAAAGAAAAGATACATTCATCAAGAGTCAAGAATCATAAGGTACAACACTTAATAATAGTCACAGAGTACAATAAGCAATCGAATCATACTAGGAAACAGTCATTATAGATTGTAAGGATACAAGCGACAAAATTACAATCATTCAGTCACAAGTGGGAGGAGATGGGTGATAAGGAGTGATGAGAAGATTAATAGTGATAGTAGTGCAGACTTTGTAAATAGTTGGACAGTTTTGAGGGAATTATTTGTTTAGCAGAGTGATGGCATTCGGGGGAAAACTCCCCTTGTGTCTAGTTGCTCTGTTGTGCAGGGCTCTATGGCGTTGTTTTGAGGGAAGGAGGTGAAACAGTTTATGTCCGGGATGTGAGGGGTCTGGAGATATTTTCACAGCCCTCTTTTTGACTTACACAGTATACAGGTCCTCAATTGAAGACAGATTGGTAGCAATTGTTTTTTCTGCAGTCCTAATTACTCTCTGAAGTCTGTGTCTGTCTTGTTGGGTTGCAGAAGAAGCTAAAATACTTGCTCACAGAAATTTTAGCAACAGGTGGACTTAGTTATTTATCCATATCTAGAACTTGTGAGTCAACAGAGAAATATCCAATTGTATGTCTTCAACATACAACCGTTCACTTAGTAACTGCTTGAAGTTATGACACTGAAAAAAGTGATTTATGGATTTGCTTAATGACCACACAATTTGCTTAACAACTGCAACAAAGAGGTTGTAAAATTGGGCATGATTCATTTAACAACTGCCTTGTTGTGGACCCAATTGTGGTTTTAAGTTGAGGACTATCTATCTCTATTTTCATGTTACCTTTTGCAGAAATAAAAATGTTAGATAAGGGATCTCTTAATATTTCTTTTACGTTATCTCCTATTGTGGAGAAGAGGTCTTCTTTTTAATTATCATTAAGCAATAACTATTGGCAATTACCCCACTAAATGCCACATATAAAAAGCAACAAAAAATCTTCTCTTTAAGGTTGGGATTTGTGGTCGCACTGGCAGTGGGAAATCATCCCTTTCGTTGGCTTTCTTCAGGATGGTAGACATATTTGATGGTAAGTACTCTGAATCAGTTGCAGTTTGGGATGTGTGGAACGTTTTGAATTTGCTGTCATTTCAAAATACCCCATTTGGAGTTCCTAGTGGACTATCTCAACATGCAAAGCAGGCCAACCTTGAAACAGTTTTTTTTTTTTACTCAAAGCATTTCAGAAAATGCTCGAAACAGCCCACATTGCATTTGGGATCTCTGTTCTATGCATCCTTTGTTTGATCTAGAACAGGAGTGTCAAACTTGATTTCATTGAGGGCTGCATCAGGATTGTGTTTGACCTCAGGGGAGCTGGGAAGGATGTGACCAGGGTGGGTATAGCTAGCTTGACCTCACTTGTGTTGGAGGCGCCTGTAACCCAAGCGCTCTACCAGTGAAAACAGGCTCCCAATCACTGTTTTTCAGCCATGATGGCCTCCTGCAGCCCTGCCCAGTAAAAACTTAGCTTGGGCCACACGCAGCTCTCAGGAGCTCAATTTTCAGCCACAAAGACCTCCTTCAGCCCTCTGCCAATGAATATGGAGACCCCTGCCGTTTTTGCTGGCAGAGGTCAGCAGGAGGCCATCGTGGCTGAAAACAGTGCTTGGGAGCCTGTTTTCACTGGCAGAGTGTTTGGGCCACAAAATGGAGCTGGCAAGGGCTGCGTGCAAGCTCTGTTTTTGCTGGCAGAGGCACAGCAAGGTAAACTTTTGCTATTTTCAGGGCAGCACCGCACAGGGGTGGGATTCCACTGGTATAACAACCAATTCGGTGATCGGGCATTTTGCATTTGCACCAAACGCGTGCTCTTCATGTGTGATCCGTATTTTGAAAAAGCCCATACTTGCCTTCAACTGCAGCGTCTGTGACTCAAACCGCTGAGGAGCGGCAAACCACTCTGCCACGCGAATCAGCTGTGCTCTAAACAAAGGAAAGAAAGCACAGGAAAGAGCAAGGACGGGTGGGCAGGCCCACATGCTCGTAGTAGTAAACCAGTTCTCTCCCAGTGGATCTTCAGAACAGGGGGTTCAGTGGTGACCCAAACCTTGTTCCAAGGAAACAAACACCAAACAGAGGTAACAGCAAAACCTTTTAATGATTCTTTACTAATTCTGTTCCTTCCCATTTAAAAGGCTGTTTCAAATTAATTGTCTCTGATAAGAAAGAGCCTTGCCAAGGTTGTGCAAGGCTGCCAAGAACACTAGATAAAGTTGCCAAGAAATATTTCAAACACAAAGAGTCTCCAAACACAAACTAAGAGAGTCCAAATGTCCACAAGGCTTGAGTGCAAAAAATTATTTGCTTCCTGCAAAGAATTTCGGTTTCTCAGCTGGTTTTTATCTCTTAAAGGAGGGGCCATTGCCTTTCAGTTTTACTCCCGAGTTGCCCATGCTGCTTCAGCTGCTCTTTCCTTTGATCAGCCCTGCGTGCACACGCACTGGGCACAGGCTCCTCGGGGGCCTCTTCAACACTGCTGCCAGCCTTCACAATCTCCAAAGGCAGCACTCCACTCTCTGATGGTCCTGGCCCCATCCCTGCATCACACACAGGACCCTCACCTGAGTCCTCGCTCTCCGAGAGCTCAACCATCCACACCTGCTGCCAGTGAACCACAACAGGTTCACCCGAACCAATCCGAACCGGTAGAATCCCACCCCTGGCACCGTAGGCCAGATTTAAGTACCCCATGGGCCAGATATGGTCCGCAGGCCTTGGGTTTGGACACTCCTGTTCTAGAATCAGCTTGTACAGATCCCCTCCCCCTCTGCCTTTTTGTGACTAGACTTGCTAACAAATCAGTAGCTATCCCTTCCTGCGGGGCTGACATCCAGAGACTGGACCCAGAGGCTGGTGAAACTCCTGCTTTTTCTACCTATAGATATCCCATGATGAAGTTCCCCAAGCATGGTCACTTGAAGATGGGTGGACTTCAACTCCCAGAATTCCCCAGACAGCATGGCTGGCTGGGGAATTCTGGGAGTTGAAGTCCATCCATCTTCAAGTGACCAAGCTTGAGAATCATTGCCTTGGGAAATACCATCTATTTATCCATGGTTTTCTACTTTCCACCCCGTCTTATGGTTAGATTAGGCACTTAGATCTGGCCCTGGAAACAGCAAAGGACCAGCCCGCGGTGCCTCTGCCAGTGAAAATAGAGCTCAGGAGGGCCGCACGCAGTCCCTCTGGGCTCCATTTTCAGCCTCAATGGCCGCCTGCAGCCTTCTGCCAGCAAAAACGGAGATTGGTGGGGGGGGTACGCATTGGTGGGGGGCTGCTGGCAGAGGGCTAGCAAAACAAGTTAAAAGCAAAACAAAAGGAAAAATATTTCTCCTTTTGCATTTGAGTGTGCAAGAAGGTGACAGGAAAGGAGAAAGGGAAAGAGGAAAGAAGAAAGAAAATGGAAAGGTGGGAAGAGAACAAGGAAGGAAAAAGAAGGAAAGAGGGGAAGGAAGAAGAAAGGAGAGAGGAAAGGAAAAAGAAGAAAGGGAAGGGAGGAGGGAGGGAGGGAGGGAGGGAGGGAGGGAGGAAGGAAGGAAGGAAGGAAGGAAGGAAGGAAGGAAGGAAGGAAGGGAGATTATAATAAGAAGGACGCTTTAGGACTTGGCCCCCACAGGTGCCCCTGACATGAATGACATTGATCTGGCCATGCCCCCTCGCCCCCCACCCCAGCCCCCCAGGTCAAACACAACCCTGATGCAGCCCTCAATGAAATCAAGTTTCTACACTATTGCTGATCATTTTCAGCCTGCAGATACAGCCATGCACAGCCCACCACCAAAAAGGAAGGTGTAAAACAGACAAGAGACCAAAGGATGGAAATCTTATTGCCTGGCTGATTTAGATCAGCCACATTAACCGCTGCTCTTTCTCTTCTCTCATGGTTCAACACATCATAAATTATCCCTTTAGTAGCTCATTAATCATGCATCATGCTCTCAAATTATTGCTTTTAGTGGGAAGAGGGAAAAGCAAAAAAGAGGAAAGACAGAGAAAATCAGAGGAGGTGCTGGTCATTTCCCATTTCTTATTCTCAGCTGGATCAGTCTGGTTGTCTCTCAATTTTGATTGAGAGGCTTTGAGAATGTCTTCTGTGTTTTTCTGCCTCTTGACATGCATCCTGATTTTTTTTTTCTATTTGGCCCTCCCAAAAACTAGAGAACCACAGGAAGAACCACAAAATTTACACTACTGAGCTCCACCTGTGCTTTGTGAAAGGATATTCAGTGGTAGTTCTAAAGTAGAACCTTCCAATTGCTATGTTAGTGGCTTTCACCACTAAGGGCTACCAGTCCTTAATTTCTTGCACTTTTTGACTTGGCTGAGTTATACTAGAAAAGTCAAAAAGAGAGGGAGAGACAGAGAGGAAAAGTAAAAAAAATTACCCACATCTTGTCATGGTTTGAACAATAAAAGCTATTTTTGCCATCTCTTGATAATCCACAAATCACATATCATAGTCACATATTTTCCTTCCTTCCTTCTGTACGTCCTTCCTTCCTTCCTTCTTCCTTCCTTCTCCTTCCTTCCTTCCCTTCTGTCTCCTTCATTCCCTTCTGTCTCCTTCCTTCCATCTCATTCCTTCTCTATTGTCTCCTTCCTTCTTTTTCCTTCATTCCTTTCTGTCTCCTTCCTTCCTTCTTTTCTTCCTTCTCCTTCCTTCCTTCCCTTCTGTCTTCCAGGATCACACCCGTGTTTCTGGATGTTACTGTGTGTTTTGCTTGTTTTGTAGCTCCATCTCTTTTGTTTTGCTCCAAATGATTTCAAACAGGAAGGATTATCATTGACGGCATTGACATTGCAAAGCTGCCTCTCGATCTGCTGCGTTCCAGGCTCTCTATAATCCTCCAGGATCCTATCTTATTCAGCGGGTCGATTCGGTAAGTTCTTGTAGCTCAGAAAATTAGCTGTTCTTGTGGAATTTGGTAGAGCAGAAATTCCACCGGGTCTGGTCCTGCAATGAATTCACCAGACCCTTTTCTATGTGTGTGCTTTTGAATGCTGTCACTTACAGCTCCAATTGCTAAAAATGGAAAACTTACCAGAAAATTCTGGCTTGGACAAACCCTGGTGCGAGCTTGCTTAATTTTGTGTAACAGTGCCTAGAAATGTACCATTCACATGACTCCTCACTGACATTGTCATGATACTGATCCAGTGTTTTCTGTAAATGTAACAGACTCTTCTCATTAGGGTGTACAATAGGTGGGGTTTTTTGGAGGGGTTTTTTTTTTTTTTGAGACAGTTGTTGGCACCAGGAACACAAAAGTGGACATTTTAGTGCAAAGCTACCTTCAGTCTTGACTGCAGTGTAATTAATTTTTGGTGCCAGAGGTTGCCCTGGACATTTAGAGATCTTAGTGGATAAGATGAATGATAATACTGGTAATAAAATATGAGGTGGAAAGGACATTGGAAGTTTTCTACTCCAACCCCCTGCTCAAGCGTGATGTGATATAGAAGTTGAGTGTGGGGATTTGGGGGATAGAGCAATTGATGAGAGGAATGGCTTACCTTCAAAAGTTGTGGATCCTTCACCACCAAAATGAAGATAAAAAGAAACAATAATCCAGGAATTTTATGGAAAATGTTATAGTTAAGAAAATATGTCAGAAGATATAATAAAACAATACTTAGAAAAGGCTGCATTACCTAAAATACCAGAAACAGTGAAAGCGATGCTAAATGAAAGAATAACGACGATGGAATTAAGAGAAGCAGTTAAAAGAAAAAAAAACTCCAACAATAAAATACCTAGACCAGGTGGGCTTCCAGCAGAAGTTTATAAACATCTACAAGATACTTTAGATCTGTCAATACCTGAGGTCTATAATGAAGTTTTGTTAAGCCCATGTCACACTGGCCAACGGATGCAAAACAGACACAACGGATGAGCAAAATGTTCCATCCGTTGTTATCCGCTCTCAAAAGGGGCAAAAATTTGCATAACCGGAGCGGATAACACAGACGCGGGGAGGATGCAGGGCGGATGCAAAGAGGATGCGGAATGGAAGCACAGGGAATGGAAGTGGATGGGAGCGGATGGCGCAACCGCAGAGCTTCCAGGGGGCCTCAGCGAAGCGGACATGGAATGGATACAGCGGATGCAGAGCGGACGCCGAACAGATGAAGCGGATGCACAGCGGAAGCCTAGCGGATAAAGCGGATGCACAGCGGAAGCGGAACGGATGTCGAGCGTTAATTGCGCATGCGGGGGGGAAGTATTACGTAAGCCCCCCGGATATAAAGGGAAGCAGCTCGCACGTGGCCAGCATTACGAGGAAAGACCTGCTGCTGGACACTTCGAGTTCCTTGCCTGCCCTGCCAGCCTGCCTTCCAGCCAGCCTTGGTGCCTGCCTGCCTTCCTGCCTTCCTGCCAGGCTTTCTGCCAGCCTTCCTGCCAGGCTTCTTGCCAGCCTTCCTGCCAGCCTTGGTGTCTGCCAGCCTCCCTGCCAGCCAGCAACCCACAACCATGGGGAAGAAGAGAAAGCCTCAGCAACCTGCCGCCATCCCTAGCAAGAGGGACAGGGCCAACCTCCCGCTCCCTGCCCCTGACTCTGCTGGTGCTGGGGCTTCTGCTAAAGCTGCTCCTGGCGGTGGTGCTTCTGCTGGTGCTGGGGCTTCTACTGTTGCTTACTCTGTTGAAGCTGCTCCTGGTCCTGCTGGTCCTGCTCGACCTGCTCGTGCTCCTGGACTTGCTCGTCCTGCTCGTGCTCCTGGTCCTGCTCGTGCTCCTGGTCCTGCTCATGCTCCTGGACTTGCTGGACCTGCTGGTGCTTACTGTACTGCTGCTGATCCTGGTCCTGCTGTTCCTGCTGCTGCTGCTGCTGCTGCTGCTGATGATGATGATGATGATTATGATCCTGCTGGTGAGGATGATGATGCTGATTATGATCCTGCTGGTGAGGATGATGATGATGATGATGATTCTGCTGGTGCTGCTGCTGCTGCTGGTGGTGTGGAGGAGCAGCCCCTACTACCTGGGAGCCCCTCTGATGAGGGCCCATCTGGTCCTGCCAAAGGGAGGAAGAGGCGGATACGACAACGGGAGAGGAGGCAATACTCCATTGCGGAGACGCACGAGGATGAGGTGCTGGAGTGGCTGAGAGAGAACGACTATCTGTGGTGGAAGGGACACCATCTCTACAGGGACACCAAGCGGAAGAAGGCTGCTTGGAGAGAGAAGGCGGAGAGCCTGGGCTACACTTCGGAGGTGCTCCTCGGCTGGTGGAAGCACATGCACACCTGGTACGGGAAGCTACACCTGAAGAAATCTGGCCAGGCCACGGTTAAGCTGACGGACAGAGAGACCTACGTCATGGCCAGGTGCAGTTTCCTGGAGGGTGAGGTCCGCCACCGAGGAGCACCAGCAGCCCCTCTCACAACCCTCTCTCTCCGGCAGCCTGCTGCCACTCAGTCCTCTTCCGGCCGAGAGTCAGTCCCTGTCTCCAGGCAGGTTTCGGTGGAGCGTGCCACGTCGGAGAACCCGTGGACAGGTGTGGTAAGCGTGGTGGAGTGTGTAGAGGACTCCCTGGTGCGGTGGGAGAAAGGAGACATCGAGTCCATCACACTCCTAGCCGCATCCACCCCCCCCAGCTCCCGCCTCCGCAGAAAGGCAGAGAGCCAGACAGCTGGAGGGGCAGAGCCACAATGTCCTGCTGGAGATCAGGGACACCATCCGCACCAGCATAGATCTCCTCTCTCAGCTGGTCCACACCGACTCCTCATCCTCCAACCGCAAGCCCTTCCTCACCTAAGTCAACCAGACCCTCAAGGAAATGGCGGATCCACAGTACCAGCAGGTGAAGGACCAGATCACCAAGCTGCTTCACCACCCTCCAGACCCAGAGGAACCTGCTCCCACCCAGTCCAGGCCTGCTTCTCTACCCCAGGTGATGTCCCTCCCATTCCAAGGCTTCCCACAGCCCCTCATCTTCCAGGGCTACGGCTACCAGGAGGTTCTGCAGCACAGGCAGCAGCCCTTCCCAGTCCAGGCACAGAGTCATCGGGCGACACCGTTGCCACCTGTTTCACTGATGCCACCGATGCCACCCATGCCAATGATGCCACCGATGACAGCAATGCCACCCATGCCAGTCCTCACCCAGCTGCAGAGCAGACAGTCCCACTACACTACTCCTTCCTCCACCCCACAGCCAAGCCCGGCCTCAGTACATCTGTCATCAGTACTGGGGCTGACACCCCATGGCATGGAGGAAGGACCTCTCAGCATCACGGGGCTGAGCCAGCTGTCCGAGACCTTTCTCAACACACCGTCCCCTGTTGTCCTCTCGAGGCCAGGCACTCCAGCACCACTCACCACCACAGCACCTGGACCCTTCACCCTTGAGACTGGGCACACCTCCGAGTGACCAAGAAGAGTGCCAGAGACTGGTTAGCTGGCTACCTGTGGACTTTATTTGGACACTTGACTTGGGTCATTTTTTTTTTACAGCTTGTTGTTCAATAAAGTTAATCTTTGATTCACACACTTGCTTCATTTCTTTTTTTTAATAAAGTCTTGGTGGAAACTTTTAGAATTGGCTTAAGCCTTTGCATGCTTGTGGGATGGGTTAAGATAGCAGTGGGGTGGGCAGGGATACCTGTGGAATGAGCAGGGATACCTTTGGGATGGCTAATAGCTGTGGGATAGATAAACCTCCAGTGCAAGTATAGTGGGACTGTATGGTCCACCCTCCCAGGTGCCACACCTATGGCCCTTTATTATCAATAATAATGTAATCAATCATCCACACATGTCAACATAAACACAACTCTTTATTAAACGCCCTGTTTATTGTAGGCCCACCCAACATACATGGTCCAATCTCATCCGTGTGATGAGACAGGCTGAAGGAAGCATTCATTAAGCATCTATCATCCTGTCTTGCCACTCCACTGCTCCAGCTGGGGAGTTGCACCAGTGTTTCAGGAGGTTGCGCTGCTTCTTCCCTTCCCATGAGGCTCTGTTGGGGCCTTGCACATCCTGAGTGTCGATCAGGTTTCGCCCTTGCCTCCATTCCCCAGGCTCCATGTCCCCATTGCCTTGTTGATGGTCCACGAGCCTGTTCTGCAAGACTGGGTAGCGGGTGCACATGAGATTGTGCAGGATGCAGCAAGCTTCCACGATCCTCCTCACGGTCTTTGGGCGATGCTGCATGGTGGTGAGAAGTACCTGGAACCTGTTGGCCAGGATGCCAAAGGCATTCTCCACCACCTGCCTTGCCCTGGACAGCCTGTAGTTGAAGATCCTCTCTTCACGGGTCAGGAGTCTGGAAGTGTATGGCTTCATGAGGTCGGTTCTGAGGGAGAAGGCGTCATCCCCCATGATGAAGTAGGGCACATCTTGCGTGTCGTTGGGCAGGGGGTCTGGATCTGGGAAGCCCACGATGAGGTTGCCTTCCAGCCCCTCCTTGAGGTGACTGGCGTTGTATACCTGGGCATCTGAAGATGTGCCGTAGTCTGAAGCATCGATGTACATGAACTTGTAGTCAGCATCGACCATGGCGAAGAGGATGATGCTGAAGAAGCCCTTGTAGTTGAAATAAGTGGACCCGACTTGGCTGGAGCTTTGCAGGCCACGTGCTTGCCATCCATGGCTCCAACGGTGTGTGGGAAGTTCCACCTCTGATACCACTGCTCTGCAACTTTCTTCCATCCTTCTTCAGTGGAGGGGCACTGGAGGAGCTCCTCCTTGTATTCTTCGATGATGGCCTGCACCACTTCTCTGACCACAATGCTGATGGTGTTGTGTGGCACCCTCCAGCCGTACTGCATGCTTTTGTAGGTGGTCCCTGAGGCAAGGTGGCGCAGAGTGAGTGCCACCTTGAGCCCAGGTTCCAGGCTGGGCCGGAAGTTGGTGTTTGCCTTGGTCAACCTGGGTATCAGGCGCTGCACAACTTCGTCAAACATGGCTGGAGGCATCCTCATGAAGTTCTGGAACGCCCGAGTGTCTTCGTTCCTGAGCTTCACCATCAGCTTGTTGTACAGTCTGTACTCTGCTCTTCTCCCGATCCATTTTCGGACCCAGACGAAAAATAATAGGTTTTAAGTGTCCGTATCATCTCTCCTATCCCTTCACTTTCTCCCTTTAGGTAGAAAGTATCAAATAAATGTAGAGCAGTGATGGTGAAACTTTTTCTTGTGGTGTGCCGCAAGCACGCATGCGCGTGCTGGCACCCTCAATGCAATGCGCCCCGTCCCCCCTACGTATCCACACACAACACCTGTGCCCTGTCCCCTTACTGCACTGTGCATGTGCATGTCTCCCAGCTGATTTTCAGCCCTTTTGAGGCCATTTTCTCCCTCCTGGAGGCTCAAGGGAAGCCTCTGCAGCCTCGGGAGGCTGAAAAACGGGCCTTCTGGAAATACCGGAAATGCCCATTTTCAGCCTCCGGAGGGCCTCTGAAGCCTGGGGAAGGCCATTTTCAACCTCCCAGAGGCTTGAGGGAAGCTGAAAACGGGCCTTTTTTGGCACTTCTGGTATTTCTGGAAGGCCCATTTTTCGGCCTCCCAAAGTTGAAGAGGCTGTCCTTGAGCCTCTGGGAGGGCAAAAATGGCCTCAAACAGGCTGAAAATCAGCAGGGAGATGCATGCATGCATAGTGCAGGTAAGTTTGACTGGGGCTTGCGTGCCCGCACAAATGGCTCTGCATGCCACATGTGCCATAGATTCGCCATCACGGCTCTAGAGAGTCCAGATTCAAATACAAGTAGTTCTTCAACTGAGCCCAAAATGTATGTCGCCAAGTGAAACATTTGTCAGATGAGTTTTGTCCCCTTTTACAACCTTTCCTGCCCAGTTGTTAAGTCAACCATTGTAGTTGTTAAGTTAGCAACATGGTTGATAAGTGAATCTGGCTTTTCCATTGACTTTGCTGGTCAGAAGATCGCAAAAGGGGATCCCATGACCCTAGAACAGGGCAACCATCATAACTGTGAGTCAGTTGCCAAGTGTCTGGATTTTGATCCTGTGACCTTTGATGCTGCAATGGTCGCAATTATGGAAAAATGGGGGTGTCACTTTTTTCAGTGTCATTGTAACTCTGAACGGTCAAAATGAACTGTTGTGAGTCGAGGATTACTTGTACATGTAATTGATTTGTCTATTTCAATAGCCAAGACAAACAGATGGGCTAGAGAAAAACAGATATTAAACTCAGTGGCTCATGAATTGACTGAATCAATGGCTTTATCTAGAAAATTGAGGTGTTCATTTGATTTCTAGTTCACAAGTTAAACCTACTGAGGTACGTGGTTTTGTTTTAGCAATAGCAATAGCACTTAGACTTATATAGTGCTTCACAGTGTTTTATAGCCCCCTCTTAAGTAGTTTATAGAGTCAGCCTATTGCCCCCAACAATCTGGGTCCTCATTTTACCCATCCCAGTAGGATGGAAAGGTGAATCAACCTTGAGTCTGGTGAGATTTGAACTGGCAAATTGCAGTCAGCTGGCAGTCAGCAGAAGTAGCCTGCAGTATTGCACTTTAACCACTGTGTCACTGAGGTTTGGTTTTGTTTTTTCCATAGTTTTAATCTGGATCCTGAGTGCAAATGTACAGATGATACCCTTTGGGAAGCCTTGGAGATTGCTCAGTTGAAGAACATGGTCAAAGTCCTGCCTGGTGGACTAGGTGTGTATATCAAAACAACTTTCTATGCTAATTAGATCTGTTCAACCTGTTCGACTGACAAGCACACAGCAACCCTTGGGTTGTTCATCTGAGTTGTAGCAAACTTGATTTATTACCAAGTGACACCCATGGAAAGGAGTTGCAGTCACTCTTGTTTCTCTGGTGATCGACAGCACAAGGATGAGGTCCTTTTATTCCAGGCTCCAAGCCAACTCACAAAGCCAGGTTTTAATATTCATCTGGAAGACCTAAAGAATGGGAGAAGTTCTCACCTCCAGTGGTTGAGTGTTCCATTGAATGGGACTACCCTGGAAAAGATTCTTCTCCTTGATCTCACCCGGCAGAATTCCTTAGCAGATGGGATCCGTAACTGGCCTCTTCCACTGGCATAAGTAGAGAAGGTTGATCCCATTGGGGTGAGACAACTCTTTGAATATCTTGTTTTGATTCCAACTGCTTCATTCCCAGATGCTGTTGTAACTGAAGGTGGTGAGAACTTCAGTGTTGGTCAGAGACAACTCTTCTGTCTGGCTCGGGCTTTTGTGCGTAAGAGCAGTATTCTCATTATGGATGAGGCCACCGCTTCTATCGATATGGCCACAGTAAGTAGGTGTACTTACTTGTGGCCCTTGGTGACTCATATTGTGATGACCCAGGGCATGGCACAAAGGCAATTCAGTCAAATAATAAGTAGGAGTCCCTTTATTTGCTCCAACTTTGTCTCCAATGTCCTGGTTACCTTTTGGGCTGGAGAAAAACTCTCCCTGGAACAGCCGTTGGCTGCAGAGAATCAGGTCCAAAATATTGTCAACAAAAACTGTAACTATAAGTCCAAGCAAGGCAAAATGAGGTAATTAGTCCAACAGAGCAAGAGAAGGAATTCCAGACATGAAGGAACAGCCATAATTCAACACGGTTGGGAGGATGCCAGGAACGCAGATAACCAAAGTCAACACAAGATAAATTCATGTTTGTTTCCAGCAGACACCATACTCAGCTTGCATCTCTTTTAAACTCTCTTCTCATGTGTGCCTAATGTAGGGAATCAGGGCCCTTTCCTCCCCCATAAACCATGCAACCCACATTGCTCTTTTTTCCATTCCTCCCTGCATGCCCTAGGATGAAGAGATGGTGAGCCTGGGTCTTCCTCTGAACTCCCTCTCCCTTGTTCTACCTTTTCCCTTCTCTGCCTAGCCAGACTTTGCCCTTCCCCAGTTTCCTCCACAGCCAACTGAGCTACACTCCTGCTCCCTGTCAACTCTTCATCTTCCTCCTCAGATTCAGATTCCAACAGGGGCATGACACATATTTTATTTGCAATTGATTTTTTTTTAAAAAGAGGATTCCTTTGATAGGACACTGACCAGGCTGAGCTTGAGGGCAGGGTCAAATGCATGATTAATTTAGAATCTCTACATCCCTGGAGGAAATTCAGGACCAACCTCTCTTGAAGTCCATTGATTCTTATCTGATGCCAATTTGCCTTGACAATCAGTAAATTCTTGGGTATGGCTAGCATGAAATAAAATTGTATTGAACTCTATCCTGGTTCCTGACTTCTTGCATCTGACAAACACTGGTTCCAGGTCTGTTTCCTATCTTCCAACTTTAGATAGCAGGGCATTGAGGAATCTTCCATTAGTAACCCAAACGGAGATCAATCCATTCAAGTGTCTTTGAGATGAAGTCCCAAGTTGTCCTAGCTCTGAGGCAGAATGAGGCCTTCATTTCAGGCAAGAGATGATGGGAATGACAACAGAGATAAATTGATGAAGCATAGGAGAATCTGTCATGCAGTCCACCCTGGGTCCTCTCACTTTAATGGATTCACTTGCTCATGATGAAACATGAGTGCTAACAAGAACTTTGATGTAAATTCATTGGTCAGTCTGGTCAACTTATGGACATGGAGTGTGAGGGTAGCCACAATTTTTCCTTTGCTGTAGACCACAGATGTCCAAGCTTGCTAACTTTAAGACAAGGGTCTTCAACCGTGGCAAGTTTAAGACTTGTGGATTTCAACTCTCAGAATTCCTGAGCTAACATGACTGGAGGAGGGGATTCTGGGAGTTGAAGTCCACAAGTCTTAAAGCTGTCAAGTTTGAAGACCCCTGCTTTAAGACATAGCTGGCTAGGGAATTCTGGAAGTTGAAGTCCACAACTCTTAAAGTTGCCAAGCTTGGACACTCCTGCTGTATACATTCTTTGTTACCCAAAAGGTTCCTTTCCAGAAAGCAACTGGACTTCCTTATTTTTCCCCCTTGAAAACATTTCACTTCTCATCCAAGAAGCTTCTTCGATTCTAAAGAAAACGTGTCATGAAGAATTGAAGAAGCTTCTTGGATGAGAAGCAAAACCATTTCAAGGAGAAAAAAACCAAGAAAGTTTGGTTGCCTTTTGGAAAAGCACCTGTGAGACAACCATGACTCAACCATGAGCATCTCCTTGACGGCTGTGTAAATCTAAATCATGCAGCCCTCCAAATATAGTGACTTGGCCTAATGAAAAAACATTCTCAAAGCTAAAAGACTACTCCTGTTACACATGAATTTCTCGCGGATCCCAGAGGTATCTTTTGATAACTCCTGTTTTTACTTTTTCCAGGAAAACATTTTGCAAAAAGTTGTAATGACTGCCTTTGCAGATCGCACAGTTGTGACGATTGCTGTAAGTAGACATTTTCCTAATGGGCTTCTTTTCCTACGCCATCAGATGATGAACCTTCTTCTCTAGAAGAAATTAAGGACATCTAAAATACAGAAATATTTGTTCACTCCTGTCGATACCTAATTATGTCTTTGTTTGGACATCATTATACAAGCTCTATATTTTAAAATGAAGACTCCAATGAGACAGACTCAAATCTTAGTAGCTATATAGATGTTAGCATACATAGAAATATCATCTTGGCAGAGTTATGGAAGTGGCTTGTCATTACCAGATGAATGTTGATTTCCCAGCTTAAGTTAGTTGACAGGACCTTGTCTGTTTGGTTACTTGAAAACCATTCTTCTACTGTACTTTACTTTTATTTTCATAATACTTTTTTGCATACCAGTGAAGTCTGCAGAGTAAAATGAAGTTTTCATTTGTACAAACTAGCCTTGCATGAAGATCAACATAGAAAAAAATGGAAGCATTTTCTCAGAATCCTTCTTTATTTGTTCTTGACCAAAGTATGCCAAAGAAAAAAAGGACAAGTGGAGTGGAAAGAAAGAGGCAGAGAGGGTATGGGATGGGAGAGAAGGGGTGGAGAGGGTACAGAAGGGGAGGGTATGGAATGGGAGGGAAGAGAAGGGGAGGGGAGAGAGGAGGGGAGGGAAGAGAAAGGAAGGGGAGAGAAGAGGACAGGAGAGGGAAGGGAGAGGGAAGCAAGATGGAGAGGGAGAGAAGGAAGGGAGGGAGGGAAGGAAGGAGAAAGAGCTTTCTTGCAGAATGTTCTCTTAATTCTCTAGCCTACAGCCCAAGAATTTCCTGTACTTCTCCTTCCAAGGGCTAATGAGGCCTGATCCTGCTTCTGAGCCCAAGGAAAGTCAGCTAGTTGGCCCTGCTATGGCAGGTTCACTAAAACTAAAGGGTCTAAAACTAGGCAAACTAGAGGTCCAGCCAAACAATCTCACTGCTCAGGCTGCTTCCCCGGTGGACAAAATGGGGTAGCTGGATAAGGAGAATGTGTGAATGAGCATCAGAGGGGGGAATCTGAAGTAGACCACCAGTCAACTTGCTCAACACCACCATAATTATGGCCACTAGCGTCTATACTTGCACGTTGGCTTTCTATATTGTCCATTGGACAATTCTTTCTGTATCCTCTTTTTGGAATATGTTCTCCTTCTGTTATTTCCTTTCTTTGCCTTTGCTTTTCCTTGCTTTTCCTTCCAGCACCGGGTCTCCAGCATCCTGGATGCCCACCTTGTCTTAGTCCTTTCGGATGGGGTGGTTGCTGAGTATGACTCAGCTGCCAATCTGCTCCTCAAGGAGGGTGGCCTCTTCGCCACTTTGGTGAAGACCAACAAATAGGTGCTCCAGCTCAGAATTCCTGCAAGATTTCTGGCTTTCTGGTACTGCTGTTTTCTGTTCTTTCTGCTCCTTGTCTCTGTCCAAGTTCCAGGAGGTTATTCTTGGTCTTGGTTTGGCCTGGCACTTTCTAGGTTTTCCTAACTTTGCCAAGCTCACAGATTGAAAAGGGAAAGTTTATTTCACCGTACCAAAAACATGCCTGTGTTTCTCTTCCCCAACAACCTTGAACAATTCAGGGAAGGAAGGAATTTTAAAAAAATTCTCCTTCAAGTCGAGCTCAACTCTGGTGATGTCATGGAGACTTTCTTGTGATGCTTCTGGGCAGAAATATGGCAAGGGTTCCCCTCTACATAAATTATGGAGTTTTTATTACTTCCAAATCTACTCTATGCCCTGTTGATCTCTGGTTCAAGTACTAAAGGTAAAGGTTCCCCTCACACATACGTGCTAGTCGTTTCTGGCTCTGGGGGATGGTGCTCATCTCCATTACAAAGCCAAAGAGCCAGCGCTGTCTGAAGACAGTCATGTGGTCATGTGGCCGGCATGACTAAATGCCAAAGGTGCATGGAACGCTGTTACCTTCCCACCAAAGTGGTCCCTATTTTTCTATTTGCATTTTTACATGCTTTCGAGCTGCTAGGTTGGCAGAAGCTGGGACAAGTAATGGGAGCTCACTCCATTACACGGCGCTAGGGATTCAAATGAAACCTGGTTAGCTCCTAGACAAATGAGAGTGAGCTGCCCCATGCTAAGTTGCCATATTTTTTTTCACTCACCCAGACCTTTGAGATCAGCAAAGAAGGTTTCTTTGCAACTCAGCCTTAATTCTTTTTATGTTAAGAGGGGGTTGAGAGAAACTTAGGCTTTCAAGTTTATTTCAATGGCCAGTTTGGAGTAGTGTTTAAGGTGCTGGCCTGGAACCCAAAAGAAACTCAAGAGACTTTGAGTTCTGGTCCTACTTTAGGCATGAAAGCCAGCTGGGTGACTTTGGGCCAATCACCAGGAGATGGTGAGTTCTAGTCCTATCTTAAGCCAAGTTGATGACTTTGGATCAGTCACTCTCAGCCCAATTCACCCCACAGGGTTAATGTGGGGGAAATAGAAGGAATATTAGGAAAGTTTGGTGCCTTGAGTTACGGGATTTATCAAATAATAAAGGCAAAATAAAAATTAAGTCAATAAATAAAAAGAATAAAGCAGATCTTGATACTATCTGTTTCCAGACTTGCCTACCTCAAACCATGAAAAACTAAATAACCCTCCCTTTTTTTTGTTAATTGCAGCATCGAGTCCACACTATCCTGACTGCAGACATGGTCATTGTGATGAAACGAGGGGTCATTTTGGAAAATGACACACCTGAGAATCTGCTGGCCCAAGAAGACAGCATCTTTGCCTCTTTTGTTCGGGCTGATAACTGAAAAAGCCACATCACTGGCTTTTTTTCAATGCTGATTTAAAAAAAACATGAGAAGGGACTCGCCCCTCCCCTTTATATATAATATATTATCACTGTATTTTTCCATCTGTAATTTTTGTAAAACTCAAGTGCATGATGTAAGTCTCAAAGCAATAAATTCTTCACGAAAGGCCTGAGAAAGCCTTTTGTATGTTCCTTCAACAGATCTTGTAGGACCACACTATTTCATATCTCAAGAAAAGGGTCCTTAAAAGCAAGGGTCTTCAACCTTGGCAACTTTAAGACTTGTGGACTTCAACTTGAGCTTTCTGTTCCTGTGCAAGAACATGTATTCTATTGACTGTTGTCAGACTCCCATGGGGCCATCCAGGGGTCATGTTTGTCTGAGCTAAGTTTGGTTGAAGTTTGGACTGCTGATACAATGAAGGAGCATTGGGCAATTCCTACTGTGTCTGATGGCTAATCCTACCTTTGTTCAGACCTTACTGCAGAGAATTTTTGCCTACGAATAGAGCTACCTATCTCTTAAGTGCTGACATTTGCTGAGGGCTTTTAAGAAAGGTGGGAGCTGCTTTCTGTCTCCAAGAGCATGTTTCTCCATTTCTCCCTTTAGGGAAATGTAATATTCTGCCTTTTCAATATTTCCTAAAATATTTACTCTTCTAGGAGAGAGGTGGGTGACAATTTTCTATGCCTTATATATATATCTAGTTCCCTTAACTGTTCATTGTACAGGATAGCCTCCAGATTCCTCATCCTTTTTGTTGCTTTTTCCTGCATATTTTCCAAGGTCTCAACATCCTTTTTGTATTGTGGCAACCATAACCGACTTCAACAACATATGGAGAACCTTAGATGCACCTTTCTTTAGTTCACTGTCCAATTGTTGTTGTTAGTTGAGAAGTCGTGACCCCATGGACAACGTTCCTCCAGGACTTCCTGTCCTCTACCATCCCCAGAGTCATTGAAGCTCACACTGACTGCTTCAGTGTCTCCATCCAGCCACCTCATTCTCTGTCATCCCATTCTTCTTTTGCCCTCAATCTTCCCCAGCATTAGACTCTTCTCCAGAGAGATCTTCCTTCTCATGAGGTGGCCAAAGTCTTTGAGTTTCATCTTCAGGATCTGGCCTTCTAAAGAGCAGTCAGGGTTGATCTCCTCTAGGACTGACCGTTTCGATCGCCTTGCAGTCCAAGGGACTCTCAGGAGTCTTCTCCAGCACCAGAGTTCAAAGGCCTCCATTCTTTGGCACTCAGCCTTCCTTACAGTCCAACTTTCACAGCCATACATTGCAAATGGGAAAACCATAGCGTTGACCATATGCACTTTTGTTGATGGGGGATGTCTCTGCTTTTTAGGATGCTGTCTCGATTTGCCATAGCTTTCCTCCCCAGGAGCAAGCCTCTTTTAATTTCTTGGCTGTAGTCCCCATCTGTGGTGACCTTGGAGCCCAGGAAAATAAGTCACTGCTCCATTTCTTCCTCATCTATTTGACAGGAATTGAGAGGGCTGGATGCCATGATCTTAGTTTTCTTAAGGTTGAATTTCTAGCTAACTTGTACTCTCCTCCTTCACCCGCATCAAGGAGTTCTTTAGTTCCTCTTTACTTTCTGCCATTAGAGTTGGTATCATCTGCATATCTGAGGTTGTTGACATTTCTCCCAGCAATCTTAATTCCAACTTAATCTCAATTGTTGCCTTCTGCAATACAGTACCTGCATTCCAAGCCCTATGACAGATATTGTCAGTATTCATGAACTGGAATAGAGCTTGTTAACAAGGTCAGCCAATGAATAGACATAACAACTAAATCAGCCAAGGAGGATCATTTGGAAACTGAAACTAGAAGTGGCCTAGGCTGGAAACTGAAACCAAAAAGTAGCCTAGGTGTGGCTCTATGTTAAGCTCTGCAACTATACTGAGCTCTGAGTCTGTGTATTGAAGATGAAACTAATTTGCTTGCTTGTTGAAGACTGGAGCTCTGCTCTGAACTTGCAACATGTTTCTGTCTGAGTTTGCTCCATGTTGGAGAAATCTACAACTGGTTTGTAAAATCTACTTATGTTTATAAAGATGCATCAGCCATCTGTGTTTATTTTTCCAGTGCTGAATTATCACTGCAAAACTCTCAGTAGATATAGCATCTGGAAAGCAGGTTGGAAAAGATGACATTTGCTTCTAAGTCCCAGAGCCCCGCTAGATTCACTTAGAAGGGGAGTTTGGACAAAGAACGGTCCTGCTCTGTGGTTTCCAAAGGCTGTGATATAATCTGAAAACCGCAACTGGAAAGCCAACATTTTATATATGTAAAAAGCTGCTCCTTTGGGATGAAGCGAAAGGAGCAGCATTTTTGAAGGTCACCAGCTTTTTGGGAGAACACCAGCTTCCCATCTTAAGTTAGAAACAGGGCTTGCCAATCCTTTCTCCCCAGCTCATCCTTAAACTGACAACAGCGAATTCCTTCTAACTTTTTCCTCCCGGCTAGAGGAGTTCCTTTGCTTTTTGCCCTCATTCTCTTCAGCGCAATCCATTCAAATTAGGGCAAGGGAGAAAGCCTTCACTTTGACAAACTGAAAACGGCTGCAGAGCTCAGTCTGAGTCCAGGGAAGACCAAAGGAGCAATGTTTCAAGACAAATTCTTGACTGCTCTTACCAGCCCACATGTTTATCTTTCCAAATATGGCTGGTAAGCTCAGCATGGGCCAAGTGAGGCTTGGTTGAAATCCAAAGACTGCTCTCCCTCACTTCCTCTCCACCCCCTAAGCACTAAGGGGTGGGAGTGAGGAATCAAAATTAGACCTTATGCAATTTGGCGAAATAGAAGACTTGGTATTGGTAGAAGGTTAGCACCCACCCCTCTCCTAGAAGAACGAAATATTCTTAGGAAATATTAAAAAGGCAGAATATGTTCTTGGAGGGAGAAAGCAGCTTGCCCCCACCTTTTTTTAGTATCCCGCAGCAGATGTCAGCACTTCAGAGATAGATAGATAGGTGTATTCACAGGCAAAGCAAATACTGCAGGCAGGAATCCATTCAGGACAGGATATTTTGAAATTCCCTGCAGCAAAGTCTGAACAAAGGCAGAGCCATAAGATTAGCCCTCACTCAAGATCCAACACAGGAAAAAAAAGCCATTAAGCCACAATTGGAATTACCCAACACCCTTTCAGAACACAAGCCTTCATTGACTCACTCTCACAAACTTCAGCCCAACCTGGGAGCTCAGACTAACATCTAGGATTTGTATATCTAGAACAATTTGTATATCTCAGACAAACATGTAGGATTTTGCCTACAGAGCCAACTATGACCACCTACATAACCCCTACATGGCCCCATGGAAATCTGTCAGCAGCCAATAGAGTACATGATCTTGCACAGGAACAGGAAGCTCAGGTTCAAAGCCCAAGAGAAGGTATAAAACCCCCTCACTCTCAACTCCATGTTGTCAGCTGCCCAGAACCACGTGGTTCTGCTTCATCATTAAACCATCTTTCCAATCAGATTCCATGTTTCCAGTGTCTTTCTCCTGGCTTGGAACTAAACCAGATGGATATTTCTTCCCACAGTACAATTGCGAGAAGGGATTGATCAAGGCTTTGAGTTTGGCTCCTGAGTCCACTTCAGTTTTCCAAATAGTTCATTGAAAAACTCATGAACAGTCACAGCTTGTCCTCAGAAGTGGTGGGCAGTCCAACACTGGAGGTTATTAAGAAGAGATTGGACAACTATCTGTAATGGTATAGGGTTTCCTGCTTAAGCAGCAGGTTGGACTAGATGACCTCTCAGGTCCTTTACAATTCTGTTATTCTGCTGTGTATATTTTTTTATTTAAATTCTTTCACCACATGTACTGGCTCAAACAGTGTTTTTCATAAGACTTTTTCTGAGCACCCACATTTGAGTTGGGAACTGCATTTATAATATTCAAAAGCATGTCACTATTGATATATAACTCTCTTACAATATCTGTATAAGTTCAAAAAATATGAACTGGGTTTTTATTTCCATATGAATTGTTGAAGGGAGGTTAGGCAAGAACCATTTCCTGATAATCTTCCGCACAGATTTTAGTTCAGGTAAAAATCTAAAGCGGATTCTGACAAAAATGTGGAATTTATTACACGAATTCAGCATGGCTCGTTTGGTAAGTTGTGCCTGAGTCTTTGCGACCCCCTCATTCTTACCAAATTTAACAAGGGCAACTTCATTGTAATGTATGTGTAATTAATATACAAGCCATTTGTGTTGCTGTTGTTCAATCACTCCCAGAATCTCCCATATTTTTCCCAAATTCATGTACATTGAATATGACACTATCTAACCAGAGGTGGTATTCAGCAGGTTCTGACCAGTTCAGGAGAACTGGTAGCAGAAATTTTGAGTAGTTCAGAGAACCGGCAAATCCCACCTCTGACTGGCCCCGTCTCCATCTATTCTCTGCCTCCTGAGTCCCAGCTGATCGGCTGAGTCTTCTTTGGTTGCCCTGCACAGGAGAACGGAGCTGGAAAGCAGGTTAGTGGGGTGGGGAGGGAAGGAGGATTTTGCAGTAACCTTCCCCTGCCATACCCACCAAGCCACACCACGCCCAACAAACTGGTAGTAAAAAAAAGTGAATCCCACCATCGTATGTAACCATCTTGTCCTCTGCATCTCCTCTTTTTGCCTTCCATTTTTCCCAACATCAGGGTCCGGTGACGATGACTCCCACAAAAAATGGGGGTTCAGATGCATTTGGCATTTGAGAAGGTGCCATGGACGTTCTCAAAAACATTGTCCATGAGTGGGTCCTGATCATTTACGAAAGGGCTGGCATAATGAGCGTGAGTAATCGCTAAACACCATTTTCCCAGAAGAATGACATGACTCTTTTTAGCTCTGCTTCAAATCAACGGGTTGCTCTTCTGCTTCACTAGTTTAAAACACCATATAGATTTAAAGCCTGAGGTATTTTTATTGGGGATTTTGCCTGAGAACAATAGCAAAGAAATAACATATTTGACTATACATGTATTAATAGCAGCTAGAATTGTACTTGCTCAAAATTGGAAAAATGAGAAAATTCCGATGGAGGAAGAGGTGATTAAGAAAATATTGGAATGTGCCAAAATGAATAGACTAACATTAACAATGAGAGAGCAAGAAGAAAAAGAGTATTATAAGATATGGGATCTATTCTATGGATGATTGGAAAATAAAGCAGAAATTAAATGATATTGTAATAATGATATACTATGATACACAATGCTGACTAGGCTATAATATGAATGTAATCCAGTAAGATTTGGGATTTGTTGCTAAGAATATTGGAAAATGAAGCAAGAAATTTAATGACATTGTAATAATGATATACTATGGGATATAATGTTGAATCGGTTATAATATGAACGTAAACTCAATAAGAAACATATATAAGTATTGTTATGTGCACAAGATATATGTACCCAGTCGACACACTGTATAACTGAAAGATGGTTTATTTGTTATAATAACAATAACAATAATAACAATAATAACAATAATAACAATAATAACAATAGTAACAACAATAATAATAATAATAATAATAATAATAATAATAATAATAATAATAA
>BLBF01018102.1:0-16916 GCA_015471245.1 Laticauda colubrina
TCCTGGGAAGGCTATCCAGAATCAGAAAGAAGGCAGCAATTGGATGTCCACGTTCCATTGTGGCTACAATGCTGTCACAACCAATACCCCTGCAAACCTGGCCTTGCAGGAGTTAGCTGGTAATCAAAATGAGCAGGAAGAGTTCATCTTTGAGGTGGAGGGACCTCAGGAAGAGCAAGAGACAGAGTAAGGGGGAGTGTACCTGCTCCTTCCACACCAGGCACAGAAGTGCAAACCAGATTCACGAGGGAGGGGCAGCTGTCCAATAAACGGGAAGAGAAAATTTAAGGATGGCACCTGTGATCCTGAGCACATACATTTTAATAGAGTTTGCAGACCAGAGTCAATTAGTTGAGAGACTGCTGTAGAAATTAAACTATCAAAACAAATAAATAAAAGTAATGACAGTGGGAAATTTGTACTTTTGTACTCACAAGAGTTCTCTTTATGTAACCTTCCAATAAAGCAGAATAAGCTCACCGTTTTCCTCTGTCTGGTTTACTTGGGGTTGGGGGGAACTTACATTTGGCCAAAGTCAAAAGGTTTCAGAAGGAAAACCACACAGAGTGAGTTGTTGCCAATGGAGAGCCTTGAGCTCTCTGCTCTCCTTAAATAGAAGGAACCCGAGGGTGGCTTATTCGCAAGGAGCCTTGCAGATTGTATTTACTCTGCTCTCTCAGTGCTGAGTCCTTGCTGAGACTCCTCATCTACAGAGAATAGCAGCAGCACCGGAGTTGGTATTCAGCAGGTTCTGACCAGTTCTGGAGAACCGGTAGCAGAAATTTGGAGTAGTTCGGAGAACCGGCAAATGCCACCTCTACTGGCCCCGCACCCATCTATTCTCCACCTCCCAAGTCCCAGCTGAATGGCTGGGTCTTCTTTGGTTGCCCTGCATAGGAGAACAGGGCTGGAAAGCAGGATAGTGGGGTGGGGAGGGAATGCGGATTTTGCAGTAACCTTCCCCTGCCACACCCACCAAGCCACACCATGCCCATCAAGCGATGCACACAGAACTGGTCGTAATAAATTTTGAATCTCACCACTGAGCAGCACCAGCTGGTCCTCCTGGTTGCTGGACAGCACAACTTCCTCATCCTGCAGAAACTCAAGCAGCAGTTCATCCAGGAACTCTAGAAATGGTGCTCATTATTGCTTTCCTCAACAGAGGCCTAGCTGGCCATGAAACTTGGTAAAATGTATACTAAAGACGGGATAACACATGTTGAAATTTTAACATCTTCAAAGGCTGATAGAAAAAAAGACGGTGGTTTGTGCTTGACGGTATATCACAAAATAAGAGGAAATGACTGCGTAAAGAGTATGTTTTGCTGTAGGAACTAAATCTTGGGAAGCCTGGCAGAAACAACCCAGAAAGCTAAAGATGTACCAAAAGTATTTTTGTGATCGAGAAAGAAGGGACAGGATCAAGAGTTTATGGGGTGTAATGAATACAAAACTAAGTGATTCAGTCTGATAGAGTAAATAAACGGGAATCAAACTGCAAAGCAAATATATGAAGAAAAAGTGAGTGGTTCATAAAGAAGGCAAAGAATTGGAGTCAAGGTTGGATAACATGAAAGTCTAAAGAGATGAGACACTACTGTTGTGTAAATGTATTGCACAATATGGTGTTGGTAAAACCAAAATTGGCTTGCAAGGATAGAAAGATACAGAGACAGAAGGAAGGTGGTCCAAAATCATTCTAGCTGTTTCCTTTGTATCTCTTTCCTCATGGCTTCAATTTAATTAAGGTACAATTCTTTACTCATTTGCTCATTTGAAGAAGCTTCTTGGATGATAAGTGAAATTTCTTCAAAGAAAAATCAGAAAGTCTAGTTGCCCCTAGAAGAAAAGCACCTTTGGGACAACCATGACCTGGATGACTGAGAATCTGTTCACGGTCATTAGATATGATCTCGGTGTTGCAATTACATGAATGAGTGATTGACTTTAGAAGTCAATAAACTTCTAAAAATTATTTCCCAATAAGAACACTTACTGTTCTGTAATATTCCCCGTTGGTCTTTGGAGTAACCATTTTGGGATGTGAGCATTATTTCAGTTTTAGGGTACTGGACCTTGGTGTTCCAACCACATGAATGCCCAGGTCTAGTTTCCTGTTGAGTAATCTATAAAATGGCTCAACTCAGCATTGGATCCTTACTTTCATCACCATGATGCATTTCAACTACATAATCCTCACTTTTGCACTGCTTCTTTTCGGCTTTCAGCTTGCCGCTTCTGAAGGTAGGTAGATAAGACCTTCTTTTCTCTGCACCACTATATACAACCTCCTTGCAACCCCCTCTTTCTCTTCCGGGCCATGAGTAAGAACAGACTTGATGATGGAGGAACCCTCAGAATATTATATTGCTTTTAGGAAGCTGTTTTCTGAAATGAATCATCCAAGACACACAGAATAAAAGTCTCTTTTCTTCAATATTTCAGTCACGTCTATAGCAATAGCACTTAGCACTTATATACCATTCCACTGTACTTTAGCAGCATTCTCTGAACACTTTATAGAGTCAGCAATTTTTCCCCAACAATATACGTCCTCATTTTACCCACCTCAGAAGGATGGAAGTCTGAGTAAAGGTAGAGTTCAGTCAATACAAACCTTCTTAGTTCAGTGGTAATCATTATCGAATGTGAGCATTTTAAGGAATTGGAGACCCTGACATAGTATAAAAAGACACAACTAAAATATTTCTTGCATTCCTTGTATAAGCTTTCCTATGAAGAAGACATTATTCCAAAAACTATAGCTACTGTTGTTGTTTTTTTAACAGATTTTATTCAGTTTTTCACATTAAAAACAAACATCTCTTTTTGGTGGACAACATATTTCCAGGTCATTACCTTTACAAACTAATATGACAGCAATTATACATTCATATATGCATACTTAATTCTATTATTACCTTTTCCATTTCAAATTTTCAGTAAGGAGAGAAACAAACACATTAATTCTAGCCTCTTACATTGATCTCAATCGAAACATCTTTTTGTTTCATTTCAATTATTTCAAATATAATCCTTTTTTATTTATTTTAAAAATAAAGACAAACAATATGTGTTTGCCTAACAACAACAGTAATAATAATGATAATAAATGTCCCTCCTTGCTTTTAATAGTCTATATTAACTTGTTAATTTAGTTGGTTCTTTAATCTGTCATATTCCCATTCCATTACACATTCTTTTTATAAATTCCAGATTAATACAAATTTTAACACTAAAAGGAAAAATACAAGTATAGGTTTTCCCCCTTTCACTGCTTTGAGTGTGATACCTCAATTATTAAAATATACTTTTATTCCCTCATCTTGATTCCCAATAAATCATTATTTTTAAGAAGTTACAATAATAATCATTACATCTTTCCATTTGGATTCCGCAGCATATTTTCCCCCCTTAATTTTTAATAAGAGTTATCAGTATCTATATTCCCCTATTTTCTAAATATTTTTAATTGCAGAAATATTCTTTTTTTGGGGGGGTTAAGTTTTATTGATTTTTAAGGACAAACAAAAACAAACAAAACATAAAAATATCCAGCTTTCTTCTTTAAGTATACAAGCAGTGTGTCGGTTGGTTTACAAATTTTTTGTGCATTGATTTCATTGTCTCAATTACAATCACATCACACAATAACTCATATGATCAGAAATTGAATATCCTAGTATTATTATTAATCAATCATTTGACTATAATTTTGTTCATTCATACTTTGCGAGATAGCTATACTTAGTTTATTTTATAACAATTCATATAGTCCTTCCAAATCTATCTTAAAAACATTTTATATATGTAATAATAATTTTTAAAAAAGAAATACATCTTTATATATTAATTATTTTCTATAATTCTACATATTCTATTACAATATTTTGTCATCTAGCCATTGATAGAAAAGGTCCCAAATTTTGTAAAATTGTTTATCCTCTTGTTCTCTAATTTCAAATTTCAATCTACTCATTTCAGCACATTCCAGTATTTTCTTGATAATTTCCTCCTGCAATGGTATTTTCTCATTTTTCCAATTTTTTGCAAATACAATCCTAGCTGCTGTTAATACATTTAGAATCAAATATTTTAAATCTTTGCTGTATGTATCAGGTAGAATTCCCAATAAAAATATATCTGGTTTTAAATCTATATGCTTTTTAGTCATTTTTTCCAACCACGTGTGGATTTTAGTCCAATATTTTTTTACATCCGCACAAGTCCACCACATATGGTTATATGAGCCAGGTATCTGATGACATCTCCAACATCTTTCAGACTTGTTCTTGAACATTCTTGCTATTCTTGTCGGGGGAAAATGCCACCTGTAAAACATCTTATACAAATTTTCTTTAAATGCTGTTGACATTGTCATTTTATAATTTTGAGACCACAATTTTTGCCATTTCTCTAGATCAATCCCATATCCAAAATTCTTCCCCCAAACAATCATAGTTCTTCAATTTGTTCTTCTTCTAGTTTCATTTCTAAAAATATCCATACAATTTTTTAATCACCTTTTCATCAGTACCTGTCAAAATCTTATCTAAATCAGTCAATTTATAATAGAAACCTTCTGTTTTAAAGTCTTTTTCATACCTTGAATATATTTGTGCATAAGAAAACCAATTCATCTTTATAATTTGTTCCTCTAGTTTTTCCATATATTTAAGTTCACCTTTTTCATTCAACATTTCCCCATATCTAACTGTTTGTTCCTTCTTATATGTTATAGGATAAGAAAATACTTCAATAGTCGATAACCAGACTGGAATTTTCGAATAACATTGTCTTTTAATCTTCTCCCAATTTAACCACAGAGACTCCCATATATGATGTCTTCTAAAATAACCCTGTATTTTAGTTCCCTTATACCATAAAAAGGAATGCCACCCCAACAACAAATCATGTCCTTCTCATGGCAACAATCTAGTATTTCTTAATATTATCCATTCCTTAACCCGTGTCAAGTTTGTAGCTTGGTAGTACAACTCCCAATTAGGCAGACTAAATCATCCTCTAATTCTAGCATTTTGTAAGATTTTTAACTTTATTCTCGCTTTCTTACCTTGCCATATATATTTCAACACAATTTTGTTTAAATCTTCAAAATAGTCCTTTCCAAACCTAATTGGTATTGTTTGAAACAAGTATAGAATTCTGGGTAAAATATTCATTTTGATTGTTGAAATTCTCCCTATTAGTGACAATTGTAGGTTTTCCCACTTTGTCAAGTCTAGTGCTATCTGTTGTTTAAGTTTAATGTAATTGTTCTCTTTTAATGTACTACATCTTGCTGTCAAATATATCCCCAAGTACTTAACCTTATTCGTGACTTGAATTTTCAATACATCTGCCAATTCTTCTTTTTGTCTTGGTGACATATTCTTTGTCAAAATCTTTGTCTTATCTTTGTTTATTTTCAGGCTAGCCACCTTGCCATATGCCTCTATCTTTTCCAATAGTTTTGGTGCTGTTTCTAGGGGGTCTTCTAAAATAAAGGCCAAGTCATTCGCAAAAGCTTGCAATTTAAATCCTTTTTAATTTTCATTCCTTTTATACTCTTTTTGTCTCTAATGTTTCTATTAACACTTTCAGAGTTAATATGAATAGCAAAGGTGATAGTGGGCAACCTTGTCTTGTACCTATTGATAGAGTCTGTTAATTCTCCCTCCATCATTACCTTTGCCATTTGCTTATAATATATGGCTTGTATTGCTTGAATAAATTTTCTGGCAAAGCCCATCTGTTCCAATAATAATAACATGAATCTCCAGTTCTCATTATCAAATGCCTTTTGTGCATCTAAAAATATCAAAGCCATTTGTTTTTCGGGGTGAGCCTCATAATATTCCAAAGTGTCCAATATCACTCTCATATTATCTTTAATTTGCCTCTTTGGCAGAAATCCATTTTGGTCAGAGTGAATAAAATTATTTAAATATTTTTTGAGTCTCTCTGCCAATATTGAAGCAAAGATTTTATAATCTGCATTTAATAAAGAAATGGGTCTATAATTCTTAATTTGTAATGGATCAGTCTCTTCTTTTGGAATAAGTGTAATATAGGCTTCTGACCATGTTTTAGGCATCTTCTTCTTTAGCATAACTTCATTCATGACTTCTAGCAATGGAAGGTTCAGCGATCCTTGTAATGTTTTATAGAATTCTGCCGGAAGTCCATCTGGGCCTAGTGCCTTCCCATTATTTTGTTTCTTAAGTGCTTTGGTTAACTCCATCATAGTTATACTGCTTTCTAACATTTTTTCAGTCTCTTTTGGTATCTTAGGTAGATTAACATTCTGTAAATATTGTTTAATTCTTTCCTCATCAATATTCTCTTGCTCATAAAAATTTCCCATAAAAGTCTTGAATAATTTCCTTCTTCTCTTTATTGCTGTGGCAAACTTGACCTTGATCATCTATTAACTGCGGTATTTTCCTTGATTTTTTTTCCTTTCTCAATTTGTATGCTAACCATCTACCTGGTTTGTTTGCATCCTCAAAATAATTCTGTTTCGCACTTCTAATTTTCTGTGCTAATTCTTCTTTCTCTATTAAACTCATTTTATGTTTAATTGTGTCCAGTTTTAGCTTAATGTCTTTTTTTCTGTGGCGTTTTCTGTAGTTCTTTTTCGAGTCTTTTATAATCATCTTCTAAAGCTTCCGTGGCTTGTCTTTTCCTGATATTCCTTTTCCTTGTGTAGTCTATTATTAAGCCTCTAGCATATGGCTTCATTGTGTCCCATACATTCTGGATTGAAGTGTCTTCTTTTTAATTTTCTCTAAATAAAAAAGCCAATTCTTTCTCCATCCGCTGGATAAAATCCTTCTCCTTTAGAATAGTATTATTTAACGTCCATCTCGATCTTCTTTTTTGTCCTTTCCATTTAATTGTCATTGGATTGTGGTCTGCCCAAGTACTTGTTTCGATATTTGTTTCTTGAATATTAGATATTAATTCTGTTGAAGTCCAAATCATATCTATTCTGGACCATGTTAAATGTCTATTTGAGTAAAAAGTGTATTGTTTGGTTTTAACATTTCTTTCTCTCCATATATCTTTTAAATTTATTTCATCTATCATTTAAAAAAAGGATTTGGGGAGAGTCTTCCTATTTTGCTTTGTTGTTGTTGTTGCTATATAGTCCAGTTTATTGTCTACAATTACACTGAAATCTCCCATCATAACTATATTGACATAGTCCAGTTCAATTATTTTCATGTGTAATTTTTTGTAGAATTCTTCTTGTTTATCATTCAGAGCGTAATCAATCTTGCAATCAAGAGTGTTTTTGTATTATTGTCCATTATTTCCACCATTAATACTCTTCCGTCTTCATCAGTATAAATCAATTTTGCTGAAATGGTCCCTTTGATATATAAAACCACTCCTCTTTTCTTACATTGAGTCAAAGAAGTAAATATTTTCCCTAATTTTGGCTGTATCAACAATTGTTCATATTGTTTTTTAATATCTACTTCTTGTAGACAAATTATATCAAATTTTAGTTTCTCTAATCTGTGAAAAATTTTCTTTCTTTTAACAGATGAATTAAGTTATTTATATTCATTGTAATCAGTTTTTTTTCTTCCATAATTATGCTTTATAATTAGGTTTGGCAGCTCTCGTAGATCTTGGTTCACGTTGTTCTTTAGTCTCCACCGATCCACCTACTGCGCCTTCTTCTTTTTCAGTCTCCATTTGGTCATCTTGAAATTCAATTAGCGAAATCTCTTTTTCTGCCTCCTCTCTCCTTTCAAAAAATTCTGCATAGAATAATTCTGCTTTCTTGATCGAATCAATTCTATATCTCTGTTCTTGCCATGTAAACATTAAGCCTTCTGGGATTAGTCATCTATAAGTCACCTCTTTTTTCAATAGCATTTTAGTCAAAAATCAATATTATCTTCTCATCTCTCTCACTCTTCTGGGTATTTGCTTTAAAACCACAATCTCCTTTCCTTTGTATTTCAATGTTTTCTCTCTTATCACTTGTAATATTGATGTTTTTATGGCTTTTTTTGTAAATCTGATATGAACTTCTCTTGGTAGGTTATTTCTCATCGCATATCTTGTAAAAACTCAGTATACCTCCTCTACTCCAGCCATCATCTTCTCTTCTGTTATTTCCAAAGCTTCAGGCAATATTTCTATTATTATCTCAGCTAGATTTTGTCCTTTTTCTTCCTCTGTGTTTTGAAATCTGAGATAAAATTCTTATCTGTCCATCTCCCATTTCAGTATCCCACTTTTATCTTGTTCAACCACAGTTAATCTGGTATAGATGTCTCCAATCTTCTTGTCTCTTTGTTTTTCTTCTTCTTCAATTTTTTGGAGTCTCTCATCATACTTCACCATCATTTGTTGAATATTCTCCACCTTTTCATCAGTTTTCTCTGTTCAATATTTTCTATTCTCTTTTCAATGGTATCTGATTTTATTTTAAGGTCTTGGATTCCTTGTATAATCATCTGTACAATCATTCTTTCTTGATCTTTGTCTTGCTTTAACATTGTCTGAATTGAACGTTGTCCTCCAGATGGTGGGGAGGCAGAAGTAGAAGTTGAAGAGCCAGAAGCTATAAACTTCCTACTCATTTTAAACAATTCAGGATCTTCAGGTTCTTCTAGATCCTAATTCTATTATGAAATAGCCAATTATAATCCAAAATGAAAAATAAGAATGGTAGAGAGAAAAACCCAATTATAATAAAAAGAAAAGGAGAAAAAAAAATTCTTCAGGTTCTTCTTAAGCTTAATCCAATCAGTAATTAGGGAGAAAGGAAAGAGAAAAATAAAAAAAAAGTTTAAAAAGAGCAAAAAGGAAAAAAGAATTAAAAAAAAATAAAAGTAATTCTTCCGGTTCTTCACACCTTAATCCAATTGAAAATTTTCAAATTAAAAAAAGCATATCAAAAAACAAAAAATCCCAAAGAAAAAAGGAAAAGAAAAAAGAAAATTTTGAGGCTTTCCTTTTAAAATACAAAGATGAAAATATTACCAAAAAAAAGGTGTTTTTTTTTTAAATGAACAGTACAGCTGGTAAGGGGGGAGGTGACCCAACTTAGGAAAATAAAAAAGATACACTGCGCTTTATTCAATTAACAAAGTCATAGCTCTCTCCAAACTTCAAAGCCAACTTTTAATTGTTAAAAGAAATCCAGAAGAACCTGCAGTAACACTCTCCCGTGCTCTTCCCTCTATCTTATCACGTAGCAATGTCCTTAAAAAAGAATTTCAGAGCTTTCTTTCTCAGCTTTCTCAGCTTCGTCTAAGATATTTTCAAGCCTCTCCCCCTCCTTTCCCAGACAAAATGTAATAAAAATTAAAAACAATAAAAAAGAAATATATAAAAATAACCAAAGGGAGCCTCTAACCTCAAATATTACAAAGTCAAAAAAGAAAAAAGAAAAATAGATATAAATAGAGAAAAAACCAGTCCAGTTAGCAAGTGCAAATCATGATAAAAGTCCAGCCATAAGAAAAAAAAACCAAAAAGCAAAGCCTTACTTTGACACTTCTGTTTAAAAACTGCTGCTTATTCAGTTCTGTCAAAACTTTTACAGATTCTTTTCTTCCCCTTAGGGTGTCTTTTAAGGTCCTTTTAAGTCTTAGAATAATAAAAGAACAATTCTCACCAAGCCAACACACTTTCTCTTTCAGCCTCTTCCGTTTGGAGCTGTCCCAACTTCAGCAGCTTTGATGGCTGCCTCTCTGCTGCTGGCAGAGGGCTTCTCCTGGATCAACCAGGGACTTTGTGACATCCCTGGAATCTACAGGGCCTGCCCTTCACTATCACTGTCTCTTCAGGACAGTTTAGGTCCATTGGACTGTCCAGGGGCAAAGATATCGGCTGCAATCTCAGACCTCCAAGATTGCATGCAGTATCGTCGCGACGCCAGCTCCTCCTCCTTTTCAGGAGAAATATTGCAGAAATATTCTTATTACCCCTTGTGACCCTGCAGAATCCCCTTTCTAATTCATCAACCATTATCTATGAAAAAAAATTTTTTTTTCAACATTTTACTATTTCCGTATTTCTTTATTTCATGCAACTGTTTCTTGCTGCTTCTCCTCCCCCTCTTTTCCCCATATCCAGTTTTTATCCCTCTCTTTCTTAATATTTTCATTTCCCCTTTTCTGCTGGGTCTTTCTGCCTTTCCTGACTTCACAGGTATTCCCCCTTTTGATTGCTTTCTTAAATTTCAACTTTTTAACCTTCCTTCATTCCCCACTTCTTTTTAGTGTTCTTTGTGCCAATTGACTATATAAAATGTCTTCTCCTTGAGTCGACTCCTCCTCCTCTGAAGCTCTTTCTTCTTGTTCTTCAATTGCCATTTCCATTCTTTCTAACAAAGAGCAAAGTGATTCGCCTCTTTCCTGAAGTAATTCTCTCATATTTTTAAATTCCATTTTTAATTCCCGAAGACTTATCATCATTACACACTCTTGTATTTTATGATCGTTAAAGTCCACAAAAAAAACCACTTTTATTTTCCTTCTTTCCTTCTTTCAATTTTCTAAAGTTCTCAGTCATTCCAGCACAGAGTCTATACCAAAAATATCAGTCAATCCCACAGTCAGTATTTCCTTGCTTTTTTCTTTATTCTGGTTCTGCTTTCACTTTCTAAAGGGCCTGTCACATTGGCCGATGGATGCAAAACGTTTGTAAAAAGGACACAGTGGACGAGAAAATGTTCCATCCGTTGTTATCCGCTCTCAAAAGTGCCCCGAATTCGCATAACCAGAGCGGACAACAAAGGAAAGGAACGGACGGGGGCAGGATGTAGAGGGGATGTAAAATGGATGCTCCATGGAAGCCTAGTGGATGGAAGCAGATGGGAGCGGATGGCACATCCGCAGGGCTTCCGGGGGAGCACAGCGAAGCGGACGCGCAGCGGAAGAAGCAGATGCAGAGCGGATGCCGAGTGGATGAAGTGGATGCAGAGCGGAAGCCTAGCGGATGCCTAGTGGATGCCTAGTGGATGCAGAGCATTCACTGCGCATGCGGGGAGGATGCATTGCGTCAGCCCCGTGGATATTCAGAGGAAAGACCTGCTGCCAGACACAGCTCCAGCCAGCCAGCCAGCCAACAACCATGGGGAAGAAGAGAAAGCCTCTGCCATCTGCTGCCAGCCCTGGCAAGAGGGACAGGGCCACCATCCCACCCCCTGACCCTGACTCTGCTTCTGCTGGGGCTTCTGCTGCTGGGGCTGACTCTCTGGTGCTGGTGCTTCTGCTGGTGCTGCTCCTGGTGCTGGTGCTTCTTCTAGTGCTTACTCTGCTGGTGCTGCTCCTGTTGCTGGGGCTTCTGCTGGGGCTTACTCTGCTGGCGCTGCTTCTGGTCTTGCTGGTCCTGCTGGTGCTGCTGGTGCTCCTGGTGCTGCTGGTGCTGCTGGTGCTGCTGGTGCTGCTGGTGCTGCTGGTCCTGTTGGTCCTGCTTTTGCTGCTACTGTTGTTGTTGCTGCTGCTGGTTGTGGTGGTGTGGAGGAGCAGCCCCTACAACCTCGAAGCCCCTCTGAAGAGGGCCCAGATGGCCCTGCCAGAGGGAGGAAGAGGTATACACAAGAATGAGAATGGGAGAGGAGGCAGTACTCCATCGAAGAGGAACATGAGGATGAGGTGTTGGAATGGCTGAGGGAGAACGAATATCTTTGGCGAAAGGGACACAGGCTCTATCGAGACAACAAAAGGAAGCAGGCTGCTTGGAGAGAGAAGGCAGAGAGCCTGGGCTACACTTCGGAGGTGCTCCTCGGCTGGTGGAAGCACATGCACACCTGGTACAGGAAGCTGCACCTGAAGAAATCTGGCCAGGCCATGGTCAAGCTGACGGACCGAGAGACCTATGTGATGGCCAAGTGCAGCTTCTTGGAGGGTGAGATCCACCACCGAGGAGCAGCCCCTCTCACAACCCTCTCTCTCAGGCAGCCTGCTGAGAGCCAGTCCTCTTCTGGCCAAGAGTCATCTCCTGTGTCCAGGCAGGTATCTGTGGAGCATGCCACGACGGAGACCCCCCCGACAGCTGCACTCCCCATGGCGGAGCGCGTGGAAGACCCCCTGACGCAGTGGGAGCAAGGAGAGGGCACTGCCACCAGAGGCCAACCCACATCCACCCCCAGCTCACCTCCACAGAGAGCAGGCAGAGAGCCAGACCAGAGGGGCAGAGCCACACTGTCCTGCTGGAGATCAGGGACACCATCAGAAGCAGCGTAGATCTCCTCTCTCAGCTGGTACACACCGATGTCCCATCCTCCAACCGCAAGCCCTTCCTCACCTACATCAACCAGACTCTCATGAACATGTCAGAATCACAGTACCAGGTGATAAAGGACAGGATCACCGGTCTTCTTCACAACCCTCCAAACCCAGCTGAACCTGCTCCCACCCAGTCCAGGCCTGCTCCTCCACCCCAGGTGATGTCACTGCCCTTCCAAGGCTTTCCACAGGCCCTCACCTACCAAGGCTATGGCTACCAGGAGTTCCAGCAGCACAGGCAGCCCTTCCCAGTCCAGGCACAGGTACATCGAACGCCACCGGTGCCACCGATGTCACTGATGCCACCGATGCCACCCATGCCACCCATGCCACCCATGCCACAGATGCCACCCACGCCACAGATGCCACCCATGCTCCAGATGCCACCGACGCCTCACTTCGCTCAGCTGCAAACCAGACATCCCCACTACACTGCTCCTTCCTCCACCCCACAGAACAGCTCGGCCTCAGAACATCTGTCATCGGTATTGGGGCTGACACCCCATGTCCTGGAGGAAGGGGCTCTTAACATCACAGGACTGAGCCAACTCTCTGAGAGCTTCCTCCACACACCATCCCCTGTTGTCCTCTCGGGACCAGGCACCCCAATGACGCCTCAGACCAGCACTCCAGCAACAGCCACCTCCACAGCACCTGGACCCTTCACCCCTGAGACTGGGCACGCCTCAGAGTGACTAAGAAGAGTGCCAGAGACTGGGTAGCTACCTGTTGACTTTATCTTTGCTTGGGACACTTGGGTCATTTTTCTTTTACAGCTTGTTATTAATAAAGATTATCTTTGCTTCACACACTTGCTTCATTTATTTTAGTAAATAAAGTCTTGGTGGAAACTTTTTAGAAATGGTTTAAGCCTTTGCATGCTTGTGGGATGGGTTAAGATAGCAGTGGGATGGGCAGGGATACTTTTGGTATGGGTAATAGCTGTGGGATGGGCAGGGATAACTTTGGCATGGTAATAGCTGTGGGATGGGCAGAGATACCTTTGGGATGAGTAATAGCTGTGGGATGGGTTAGGATACCTGTGGGATGGGTAATAGCTGTGGGATAGATAAACCTCCAGTGCAAGCATAGTGGGACTGTATGGTCCACCCTCCCAGGTGCAACACCTTTGGCCCTTTATTATCAATAACAATGTAATCATTGATCCACACATTTCAACATAAACACAACTCTTTATTAAATGCCCTGTTCATTGTAGGGCCACTCAACATACATGGCCCTATCTCATCAGTGTGATGAGACAGGCTGAAGGAATCATCCATTAAACATCTATCATCCTGTCTTGCCACTCCACTGCTCCAGCTGGGGAGTTGCACCAGTGTTTTAGGAGATTGCGCTGCTTCTTCCCTTCACGTGAAGCTCTGTTGGGGCCTTGCACATCCACAGTATCTATCAGGTTTCGATCTTGCCTCCATTCACCAGGCTCCATGTCCCCATTGCCTAGTTGATGGTCCACGAGCCTGTTCTGCAAGACTGGGTAGCGGGTGCGCATGAGATTGTGCAGAATGCAGCAAGCTTCCACAATCCTCCTCACGGTCTGTGGGCGATGCTGCATGGTGGTGAAAAGTACCTGGAACCTGTTGGCCAGGATGCCAAAGGCGTTCTCCACCACCCGCCTTGCCCTGGACAGCCTGTAGTTGAAGATCCTCTCTTCACGGGTGAGGAGTCTGGAAGTGTAGGGCTTCATGAGGTAGGTTCTGAGGGAGAAGGCATCATCCCCCATGATGAAGTAGGGCCATCTTGTGTGTCGTTGGGCAGGGGGTCTGGATCTGGGAAGCCCATGATGAGGTTGCGTTCCAGCCTCTCCTTGAGGTGACTGGCGTTGTATACCTGGGCATCTAAAGCTGACCCGTTGCCTGAAGCATCGATGTACATGAACTTGTAGTCAGCATCAACCATGGCAAAGAGGATGATGCTGAATAAGCCGTTGTAGTTGAAATAAGTGGACCCTGACTTGGCTGAAGCTTTGCAGGCCACGTGCTTGCCATCTATGGCTCCAACAGTGTGGGGGAAGTTCCACTTCTGATAACACTGCAACTTTCTGCAACTTTCTTCCAGCCTTCTTCAGTGGAGGCGCACTGGAGGAGCTCCTCCAGGTATTCTTCAATGATGGCTTGCACCACTTCTTTGACCACAATGCTGATGGTGTTGTGTGGCACCCTCCAGCCGTACTGCATGCTCCTGTACATGGTCCCTGAGGCCAGGTGGCTCAGAGTGAGTGCCACCTTGAGCCCAGGGTCCAGGCTGGCCCGGAAGTTGGTGCTCTGCTTGGTCAACCTGAGTCTCAGCCACTACACAACTTCGTCAAACATGGCTGGAGGCATCCTCATGAAGTTCTGGAATGCACGAGGGTCTTCGTTCCTCAGCTCCACCATCAGCTTGTTATAGAGTCCGTCCTGTGCTCTTCTGGTGATCCATCTTTGGACCCGGACACTTCTTGGCCGCCTCCTTTTCTTCGCGTAGAACAGGTGAAAGAGCCTGTAGATGGCTTTGCACTGTTGTAGAATGATGGTGGCTACCAAAAGGAGTGTGATGATCCATGGTGGAGATGACTGGATGCTGTGGAAGAGCAAGAGTAAGAGCAAGGCTGAAGAGGTCTGCACCGCAGTGCTGCTGGACTGAAAGTGAGATCCAGGTGAGTTTCTCCCCCTTTTTATAGGAAATATAGGTTTTCCGCTATGAGTCCTTTTGCATCCTCTAGGCATCCTGAAGACATCCTAAATATCCGAGATATGTCCCCTATACGAACGATTTTTCCGTTTTAATGCTTTATATCCGAGCTGCATCCGCTTTCATCCTTTCTACATCCGTGCTACTAATGCTTTGTGTCCGTTCCGCATCCGTTTCGCTTCCTCCCTGTGTCCATTTTCCGCTGGAGTGGATTTGAGTTGCGCGGATGCACAGCGGATGCCTAGCGGATATAGCGGATGCGTAACGGATGACGATGAACGTAGAACGGATGTTCCCCGTATGCGTTGCGGATGCAGAACGGATGCGTTGGATACATTTTCCGCTCAAAAAGTTTTGTGCAGCTCAAAACTTTTTGAGCGGATGAAATGTCAGTCGGCGGATGCTGGATGGATAGAGAGGATGAAAAACGTACGCAGTGAGTACAGAACGGAAGCATCGCGTTAACCAACAGATGGCAAGTGTTTCTCTCCATTTTACATCCTCTTTCCATCTGTTGGTGCTGTGTGACAGGGGCTTAAGATTCTTACTTTGTTTCAATATTTCTTTAATGTTCTGTCCACACAAGTTCATTCAGAAACAGGATGCTTTCCCTTTTGTTTGAGCTCAAGTTTTTATCAAAAGTTGAAACTTTCCATTGTACAAAATCTTCACCTTTTTCCCCTATTTTTTTTTAAGGTTTTTCGAACCACAATATTCCAGCACAGTCCAGTCTCCAATTTGTAAACTTTAATATTATTTTTGAAAATCTTAAATCCAGCTTTGTTTTATGCCTGTTTATTGCCAAAATATTTTCGTCCAATTTAGTTAAATCTTTAGTTCTGGCTTCTTTCTTTTCTGGTTCAAAGCCCCGCTTAGCTGTCAAAAATATTTTCTTTTTTTTTTCCTGTCCCTTTGTAATTTCGTCACTCACTTTTCTTTTCTTAAAAATTCTATTTAACCTTAATTCCGGGGTACTTTTGTTTAGTTGTATTGCCCAGTTGTCCCAGTTCAGATGTTATCCACCCCTTTCTTCCCTCCTGCACAAATCTTAATCCAGCTGAGTCCTCCTCTTTGGGGTGACCATTTTAAATCACCTCTGCAGTCGTCTTCTGGGGGGGGGGGAGACCAAGCCCAGGAGGGGAGATACGGCTCCCCTCAGCCTGGCTTGTGGCTTCCCCTTCCTCCACTGCCCCTCCAAGGCAGCTTCAGCCCCTAATCATGATGATCGGGGCTCTCCAACGAAAGAGCACAGACCATAGCTGCAGAGAGTTGTGATCTACGGTCCTTCAGTAAGGAGGCTCCGTCTTCTTCTTACAGCTACTGTTTTTCTACATCGATGAGGAGCAACAGATGCAGAGCAATGTATTTGGGCACTGCAATATAAACAGGATATGAATTTTCCCACCCTAAGCAGACACAACAAAGATTTAAGTCTGGGTGAAGAAAGGTACACGTGAAATCTTTGGAAGAGGCCAATCCCACTCCCAAATTCCAGGTGTCCCTCCCCTCAGTGTTGAATGTCCAGCTCCAGAAGAGGCTTTTACTTCAGTCTGCTAGAGTACAATCCTTAACCCTCAGGCAAATGGCAAGAAATCTCTCCCTGACCATTTTCTCAGTCCACCTCAAAAGACTGGAGTCAAAGCAATGGGGTGGTGGTGGTGGTGGTGGCTGGTCGCTCTTCTTTGGGGTGCAGGAACTTGCATTGCCCAAGGTGCACCTCAGTTGCTTGAAGGGCTTCCAACAGCAATTGGCAAAGATTCAAAATGCAGTGTTCTCACTATGGTTGGGAAGGCAATGTATTTTCACTTCCTCTGGAGTTTCAGGAGGATTTGTTTTTATCTTCTTTTTGAATAGATTCTGAAATATTTGGAGTTATGCAAATAACTTCAGGGTTTCCTTAAGAAGGACAGTCTGTCTTATTTTGTTCTTTTCAGTTTCCCATGTATCTCCAGAGATATG
>BLBF01018104.1:0-17157 GCA_015471245.1 Laticauda colubrina
TGTCTTATTTTGTTCTTTTCAGTTTCCCATGTATCTCCAGAGATATGCACTCTTCCCCCAGTCACAGGAAAGTGCAAAGCTTCATACCTTCGTTTTTATTTCAACGCAGCAACTGGGAATTGTGAGGGATTCATTTATGGTGGATGTGGAGGAAATAAAAACAACTTCATAGCTTTGGGTCAATGCAGAGCTACATGTCAACGTTCTGGTAAGGAAGAAATTTAAATCTTTACCTTGGCACACCATTAAAACAAATGGCATGTTAGTCTTGTCCATCAGTCAATGATCTGAGAACTCATTAGTCCTAAATTTAATTTAATCACAGTTCTGCAATCCAGGCCCTGGTGTAGTGAGGAGTTTATCAATGAACGCAAACTGCAAAATTAGGAAATCTTTTAAAATAGTAAAAATGCAAAAAGATATTTCTTAAAGACGTGCCATAAACCAAGCTTTTCTTGTTTTTACTATTTTTCTTGTAAAGAGTTGTGTGAGTATTTATAAAGGGGATCACCTTAGAATTGAATAAAATACGATAGAATCAAAAGAAATTATATATTGCTCACAGGAAATTTTGGACCTGTGACACATGTAATGCCTGGAGATGCTTTTGTTTGTCCATAAAGCCTTGCAATAATGTTCCATGAAGGAAATTGTATTATTTACCATTAAAATGTATATAGTTTAATGTTTTCTGGAAAAATGCTGCTACTTTTAAGGCCCGGTCCCACTGCACTTATGGATGCAAAGAGGATGTAAAACGTTAAAAAAATCTTGCCATCCATTGGAAAACACTATGCATTCATTGTGTACTCACTGCATACGTGTTTCATACCCTCGAGCATCCGTCCACTGCGATTTCATCCATGCAAGAAGTTTTGAGCTGCACAAAACTTTGTGAACGGATGAACTTTCCGCCGCGTACGATGTACAACCATGACATATACGGGCAACAAACATTCTATGTCCGTTGTCATCCGTTAATCGTCCGCTGTATCCTCTCTGCATCCTCTGGCCATCCCCTCAACTCACATCCGCTGCAGCTGAAAACGGAAAGAGGAAGGAAACAAAAGGTACATGGAACGTCTACACAGCGTTAGTAGCCCAGAAATAGAAAGGATGTAAGCGTATGCATCATGTATATAAAGTATTAAAAACAGAAAAAAGTTTGTATCTGGGATGTATCTTGTATATTTAGGATGTCTGCAGTATGTCTAGAGTATGTAGAAGGACATCTAGCGGAAAACCAATATTTTTTATTAAAAGGGGGAAAAAATCATCTGGATCACTGGGATGGTGGACCATACAGTCCCACTATGCTTTCACTGGAGATTTATCTATCCCATAACTATCCTTATCTATCCCGCAAGCATGCAAAGGCTTAACCATTCTTTCAAAGTTTTCACCAACACTTTATTAAGTAAAAAAAATGAACCAAGTAAACTAAGTGTCTTCAGCAAAGATAAACTTAATTAACTCTCTTAGGTAAACTTTATGACTTGATTAAATAAGCAAAATGAACCAAGTAAACTGTATTAAGTGTCTTAAGCAAAGATAAATTTTCTTAGGTAAACTTTATGACTATATTAAATAAGCAAAATGAACCAAGTAAAGTGTCTTAAGCAAAGATAAACTTAACAAGTAAACAACTCAGTTTCTGACATTATTCTCAGTCACTCTGAGTCATGTCCATCGTCTCAGCTGTTCAGCGGGCAGGGACTGTGGAGGTGGCTGTGGCTTGAGTGCTGGTCTGAGCACCATTGGGGTACTTGGCCCCGAGGGTACAACAGATGGGGGTGTGTTCAGGAAGCTACCCGAGAGCAGACTCAGTCCCGTGAGGTTAAGAGGCCCTTCATCAAGGACTTGAGATGTCAGGTCCAATACTGATGACAGATTGTCCGTTGACAGGCTTGGCTATGGGGTGGAGTGGGAGGGAGGAGTGGTTGGGAGGAGTATAGTGGGGCTGTCTGGTCTGCAGCTGGATGAGGAGTGGATTCTGTGTTGTCCGATGAATCTGGGCCTGGACTGGGAAGTTTTGCTTCTGCTGTGGGAAGTCCTGGTAGTTGTAGCCTTGGTAGGTGATGGGCTGTTGAAAGCCATGGAAGGGCTGTGACATCGCCTGGGGTGGAGGAGCAGACCTAGACTGGGTAGGAGCAGCTTCAGCTGGGCCTTGAGGGTTGCGCAGAAGTGCTGTGATCTTCTGCTTCATCACCTGGTACTGGGCCTCGGGCAGGTCCCTCAGGATCTGGCTCGCGTAGGTGATGAAGGTGTTCCGGCCCGAGAATGCTCTGTCCAAGTGGACCAGCTGAGAGAGAAGTTCTGTGCTGGTCTTCATTTTGTCCCTGATCTCCAACAGCACACTGTGGTCTTGGCCCTCCAGTCTGCCTCTCTGCCTGCATCCTCTGGAGCTGGGGGTGGGGGTGGGGGTGGGTTGGCCTCTGGTGGCTGTTGCTTCTTCCTCCATTTGTGACAGCAGGGCATCATCCTCCACAGGATCCTCCAAGTCCACCGGCATGGGGAGTGGAGCTGTCGGGGGGGGGGGGTCTCTGCCGTGAGGCCCTCTGAAGACACCTGCCTGGACAGGGTAGCTGGCTCCTAGCTAGAAGAGGACTGGCTGTCTGTGGGCTGTCTGAGGGAGAGGGGTCTCAGAGGGGCTGCTCCTCGGTGGTGGATCTCACCCTCCAGGAAACTGCACTTGGCCATGACGTACATCTCCCGGTCAGTGAGCTTGACAGTGGCCTGCCCAGATTTCTTGAGGTGTAGCTTGCCATACCAGGTGTGCATGTGCTTCCACCATCCTAGGAGTACTTCTGCAGTGTACCCCAGGCTCTCTGCCTTGTCTCTCCAAGCTGCCTGCTTCTTCTTGGTGTCCCGATACAGTCTGTGGCCCTTTCCCCAGAGGTACTCGTGCTCCCTCAGCCATTCCAGCACCTCATCCTCATGCTCCTCAGAAACAGTGTACTCTTTCCTCTCTCCCTTCTCCTTCCCTTGCCTCTTCCTCCCTCTGGCAAGGGCTTCAGCAGGGCCTTCAGGGGCTTTCAGCATCAGGACCTTCTGGAGATTGTTCAGGGCCTTCAGAGGCTTGAGCAGCAGGGCCTTCAGGGGCTTGAGCAGCAGGGCCTTCAGCAGCAGGGCTTTGAAGGACTTGAGGGCCTTGGGGTTGGTCTACCACAGCAGCAGCAGCAGCAGCAGCTTCAGAGTCAGTGCCAGGGGGTAGGATGCTGGTTCTGCCCTTCTTCACCTTGCCAGGACTGGAACAAATAGGCATGAGTTTCCTCTTCTTGCCTGACTGACGAACCATGATGTTCCTGCAAGATGTATGTGGCAGCACGTCTTTCCCTGTATGCTGACTACGTGCGTGCTGCATCCTTTTATATCCGCGGAGCGGACACAATTCATACCCCCCACATGTGCAGTGAACGGTTTGCATCCGATATACATCTGCACGGCATCCCCTTTCTTTCTGTTAGGTGTCCATGATGCATCCGCTTCATCTGCTATGCATCCGCCCCTTCTGCTATGCGTCCGCTTCGAATTCTCCCCTGGAACCCGTTCGGAGGTGTCATCAGCTTCTATCCGCTTTCATCCGCTAGACTTCCTATGAACATCCGTTTAACATCCCCGCTACATACTACCCATGTCTGTTCTTTTCTGTTCTTTTCCATTCTGTTTATGCAAATTTTCACCACTTTCTGGAGCGGATGACAACGGATGGAGCCACCCCCAAAATTTTGCTCGTCCGCTGTGTCCTTTATGCATACGTTTTGCGTCCGTCGGCCAGTGGGACCAGGCCTTAAGCATCGATGAAGTTTGCTGCAGTGTTGAAGTGAGACTTCCATCTGTGTGGATCTGGCTGTAGACTGGGACTTTTTTCCCCGAGTTGTTCACTTTTGGGAATTTCTCTGGCTCTCTCTCAATCACAGATCTGGCATCTTTTGACTATCATGGCATCTATCCTGTCTCATCCTATTTCCTCCACCTGAGCTGTTCTCCTTTGTTTGTGAGGGATCCATAATTCTTGCTATCTATCTCAATTAGAGAGACTTACTTGGTTCCTCTCTTTCTAGAAAGACAATAAAAACTCAGTTTTGGCAGCACTTCTTTCTTGCTGTGAAGTATGGCATCATATACTGCATCAAGACATCACATTGTGTTGATGCACAAAAAACATTAAATAAGTTAAACTGCCAATCTTTTATACAAGTGAAAACCATGGACTTTGGAGAAAAATTTACAGGAATGATGTCAGCAATTTACTCAAGCCGAACTGCCAGTGTTTGGCTCAACGGGGACAAAACTGAGACAAAACTAGAAAACGAGAATACAAAACACAAGTATCTGCCGACTATGTAGTGTTATTTTTGTAGACGAACCTGAAGAAAGTGGAATTGATATTTTACAAGAAATTGAAAAATTTGGCAAAGTAGCAGGATTTTAAATAAACAAAATAAAACAAAAATATTAGTCAAAAATCTGATGGATGCCCAGAAAAAAAATCTAGAGGGAAAACTGGAAATTTGGATAGTCAAAAAGGTAAAGTATCTTGGTATTTGGTTAACAGCAAGATGCTCCTCAATTAAGGAATATAACTATTATAAATTAATATTACAAATTTAAAAAAGATCTGGAGACATGGGGAAACTTACAGATCTCATTAATTGGAAAGATTGCCACAATTAAAATGATCATATTACCGAAAATATTATATCTGTTTCAAGCTATACCAATAAAATTAGGCAAATCCTTTTTTTGAGGAGGTAAATAAGGTAATAGCCAAATTTGTTTGGGCGGGAAAAACACCTAGAATTAAAATGAAATTAATGTAGGATAGAAGAAATAGAGGTGGCTTTTTTCTGGACCGGGAATTATATTACCAGGCAGTGGCCATTACCTGGATAAGAGACTGGATTAATTTGGAGAATAAAAGAATATTACTATATTTTTTTTTCTGCAAATGCTATTGTCAGACCCCTCACGTATGCCTTTGTTGTGTCCCATAAGTTTTGAATCATTGTATGTTCATTTAAATTAATTTCAAGAAATATCTTCAATTCCTTATTTATCATTTAATTGAATTTAATTGACACTAATAGATATGTACACCGTTATGATATCGCTGCAGAATGTGAGAATGTTTCTCTTTTTTAAATTTTTTTGAAATTTTGAATAAACAAATTAAAAAAAAGAATATTATTAATAAAGGGACATTACTTGCAACGAGGGTGGCATGGATTCTTATAGGAAGGGAAAAGCAATAGTCATTCTTATTTCCAAAGACATTAGATCAGAGATTGGGGAAATATTTTAAAAAAATCATTACACGAAAATACCAATCTGGCTGTCAATGATGGAAACGATGATATATCCCAATGCAATGGATTTAAATAAAGTAAGAAAATATAAGGAATTGATTGACCCACAAGGAAGGCTTAAAACGACACAGGAACTAAAACAACAAGGTATAGATATTGACTGTTGGCCCAACCTACAAATTCAGACTGGATATAGAAATGATAAAGAATATGGATTTTATAAAGAGCAGTAACAATTAGATAAAATAATCCAGGGACCAGAAAAGAAGGTGATATCTAAAATATATAACATACTTTTGAACTTTAAAATGGAGGAAGAAATTGTAAAATAAACAATGATTGTTTGGGTGAAAAAATTGGGATACAGCATTGAATTAGAATATTGGGAAAAAATGTGGGGGGGAAATTATTAACTAACCTTATCAGCAACGTATGAAGAAAATATATACAAAATGTTGTATAGGTGGCATCAACCCCCTGCCAGTTTGGCAAAGATGTTTCCAACTAGAAAACCAGAATGTTGAAAATGCAAAAATAAACATGGCATCTATTTCCACATGTGGTGGACATGCCCTGAAGCAAAAAAAAAATCTGGAATAAGATTAAAAAGTGGATAGAGGAAATTACAAAACAAAAAATTGAATTTAGACTGGAATTGTTTCTATTGGGAATTATACAGGGAGATTATACTAAGACCAACAAATATATCCTACACATAACAACAGCATCCAGAATAGTGTATGCACAGCAGTGGTGGTATTCAGCCGGTTCGCACCAGATTCAGCAAACTGGCAGCAAGAATTTGGCATAGGTCACCAAACCGGTAATAAGTTCTGGCTGGCCACGCCCCCCACCTGGCCCTACCTATCTACCTATTTTCTGCCCAGGCAGGCCTGGCCTAATCTGTCAAAGGCCTATTGAGCAAGCAAAGGTTTGGCTGCACATGTCTTCAGGGAGAAGATTTAAACCATGCCAGAACTACCTTCTGTTGCTTGAAATCAACTTTGACATCTGGATTTGCACATTGTTTAGTCTTGCTCTTGACTCCTGCTCTGTTTTCAACAGAGTGTTCCTGACTAAGTCTTTGACTCTTCTCTTGGTATTTTTGACAACATTATGTTTTCTGATTATGGACTATCTATCTTGAATTATGTCTACTCCTCCTCCTCAAGCTGTAATGAACATATGTGGTCTTTCACTTGCTTCCCATTTCCTCTTCTGTCATCTCTCCTGCCCATCAGCTGTCATTTCACCAGAAAAACTTCCTGATAACTTCACAAATCTCTAAATGCTCTACTCCAACTGTTCCTTCCACAGGGCATGTTCTCCTGCCCAGCATCTCTGCAAGCCTTGTCCCCAAGTGTCTGCATCACACTGCATTTTGCCTTGCAGTTGCATGGGGGGTTACTGTAGAAGCAGTGGTGATGCAGTGATTAGAATGCAGTATTGAAGATAACTCCGCCCAAAGCCTGGAGTTTGATTCTAAGAAACTCAAGGTTGACTTAGCCTTCCATCCTTCCAAGGTCAGTAAAATGAAAACCAAGATTGTTGGGGGCTGATATTGTAAGCTGCTCAGAGAGTACTGTGTAAAACACCATCGAGTGGTATATAAGTCTAAGTGCTAGTGCTACTGTGTTCCTTTCACTGAAACCAGGACAGGAAAAAATGTAGTTTCACAATTTAGAAAAGGAAAGAGGGGTAAGCTATAGACCTGTCAATTTAGTATCTATACTGAGCAAGGAACTAGAAAGGTTTGACAAACAACATGTGTCTGAATAATTAATAAATATACCATAACTAAAAGTCAGCATGGGTCTGTTAAGAGCATATTATATCACAGGACTGTCAAACTCCCGGCCCACAGGCCAGATACGTCACATGCTGGCCACGCCCACATCTGGTTTAGCAAAGGGGGAAAAAGTCCCCATATGTCATGTGACACCACCATTATGACCTGAGTTTGACACTCCTGTTATATCAGATTAACCTTTTATTTTGGGGGGACCACAGATAGTTTGTGCCATAATCTTTCAGTTTTGATACTTCATGGTTTTCTCTAATTCATCTTTTATTTTACTATCCCCTAGTAGAGTAGGGGCTGTCCTTTTTGGGATCCTGGGCCAAAAACTGTGTTCACACTTGCACACTCACGCTTGCGTGCCAGTACCCAGAAGTCTTGAGGAAGGTTTCTGCAGGCTTTGCAGGCCGAAAACCAGCCCCATTTCGTCACTTCTGGTATTTTTGGAATTAACAGAAAGTGACAAAACAGGATTAGTTTTCAGCCTGCAAAGCCTGCAGAAGCCTGAAGAAGGTTTCCTCAAGACTTTGGGAGACTGAAAAAGGCCTCAAACCTGCCAAAAATGAGCTGTGAAGCGCACACATGAACAGTGAAGTAAATTTACCTGCAGCTCATGTGCCGGCACAAATGTTTCTGCGTGCCATCTGTGGCAGGCCTGCCATAGGTTCCCCTTCACGGGCCTAGTACACAATAGTTATCCAGTTTTCTTCTTTTCAGCCACAGTTATCTCTTGTGCATCATGAACTTATGAGCGAAGATGTTAACAGTTCATATTTAGAAATCCCACAGTATTTTAACCTGCCTATTTTCAACTACTTTTTCAACTATATTCTTAAATGGGCGCAGATGAGGAAAGAGCAGACCCAGTATTGTAGAGAACTCTTTATTTCCAAGAGGATTCAAAAAAGTGACAATCGCAGCCAGCACCGGCTTTTCATAGCCGGCGTTGTCCAATACTTCAGCCACTGACAGATTTCCAATCTTTGCACCAGTGGCTGAAACTAATAAGTGGAGTCTGACATGAGACTCATATCCACTTTGCATATGACGAGGTTCATGTCGACGTAGTGTAATGCATATTTAACATATATGTTCTCACCAGTTTTTCATTACTGGCACGTGATAATTTTCACATATGTTCTAATGAATCATTCTGGCAACTGCATTATATCATAATAAGTTTGTGTGATCTTCATGCAGGAGGGTATGATCGACAGTTTCTTCTGTTTCTCTGCACAACCTGCACTTAGAATCATTTGATAATTTTTCAGTTGTGGCCTTGATTGCATTGTTTTGAAAAGCTCATTCTTGTGCAGCCAAAATTAAGTCTTCAGTTGTTGTTGATATTGTTGTTTTAATGTTCTTGTTGGAAGCCATTGCCAGGGTTTATCTTTATCCACTTTTTCCCTTGATCTTTTGTACAAACTGATCTTGTTATATGCTTTTCCTTGCCAGCATTGTTATTTTTTAAATTACATTATTTCAATATTCATGTTTTGTTTCCTGTACATCTACTAAAGCCCATGTCACACTGAACCAACGGATACAAAGAGGATGTAAAACGGACAAAAAACCTTGCCATCCGTTCGAAAACGCGATGTACTCACTGCCTCCGTTTTGCTTCCTCTCTATCAGTCCAGCATCTGTTTATTGATGTTTCATCCGCTCCAAAAGTTTTGGGCTGCCTAAAACTTTTGCGCGGAAAATGTATCCAGTTCGTCCATTCTGCATCTGCTACGCATCCGCTACGCATCCATTATGCATCCGTTAGGCATCCGCTACATCCGCTTGGCGTCCGCTGCACATCCACACAACTCGCATCCGCCCGGACGCAGGGAGGAAGCGGAACAGACGCGGAACAGATGCAGAACGGGTGCAGAACGGAAACAAAGCGTTTAAAACGGAAAAAACGTTCGCAGAGGGGACCTATCTCGGATATAAAGGATGTCTAGAGGATGCCTAGAGGATGCAAAGGGACACCTATACTGCCCATAAAAAGGGGGAGCAACTCGCCTGCATCTCACTTTCAGACCAGCAGCCCGCCTGTGCAGACCTCTGCAGCCTTCATCTGACTCTTCCTCTTCCACAGCATCCAGTCATGTCCACCGTGGATCGTACCACAGTCCTTTTGGCAGCCACCATCCTTCTGCAACAGTACGAAGCTATCTACAGGCTCTGTGAACTCTACTACGGGAATAAAAAGAGGCGGCCAAGAAGCGTCTGGGTCCGAAAATGGATCGGGAGAAGAGCAGAGTATGGACTGTACAACAAGCTGATGGTGGAGCTCAGGAATGAAGACACTCGGGCGTTCCAGAACTTCATGAGGATGCCTCCAGCCATGTTTGACGAAGTTGTGCAGAGCCTGACACCCAGGTTGACCAAGGCAAACACCAACTTCTGGCCCAGCCTGGAACCTGGGCTCAAGGTGGCACTCACTCTGCGCCACCTGGCCTCAGGGACCACCTACAAAAGCATGCAGTATGGCTGGAGGGTGCCACACAACACCATCAGCATTGTGGTCAGAGAAGTGGTGCAGGCCATCATCGAAGAATACCTGCAGGAGCTCCTCCAGTGCCCCTCCACTGATTAAGGATGGAAGAAAGTTACAGAGCAGTGGTATCAGAGGTGGAACTTCCCACACACCGTTGGAGCCATAGATGGCAAGCACGTGGCCTGCAAAGCGCCAGCCAAGTCGGGCTCCATTTATTTCAACTACAAGGGCTTCTTCTGCATCGTCCTCTTCGCCATGGTCGATGCTGACTACAAGTTCATGTACATCGATGCTTCAGGCTACGGCTCATCTTCAGATGCCCAGGTATACAATGCCAGTCACCTCAAAGAGGGGCTGGAAGGCAACCTCATTGTGGGCTTCCCAGATCCAGACCCCTTGCCCAAAGACACGCAAGATGTGCCCTACTTCATCGTAGGGGATAACGCCTTTTCCCTCAGAACCTACCTCATGAAGCCATACACTTCCAGACTCCTGACCCATGAAGAGAGGATCTTCAACTACAGGCTGTCCAGGGCAAGGCGGGTGGTGGAGAATGCCTTTGGCATCCTGGCCAACAGGTTCCAGGTACTTCTCACCACCATGCAGCATCACCCAGAGACCATGGGGAGGATCGTGGAAGCTTGCTGCATCCTGCACAATCTCATGCGCATTCGCTACCCAGTCTTGCAGAACAGGCTCGTGGACCATCAACAAGGCAATGGGGACATGGAGCCTGGGGAATGGAGGATAGGGCGAAACCTGATCGACACTCAGGATGTGCAAGGCCCCAACAGAGCCTCACGTGAAGGGAAGTAGCAGCGCAACCTCCTGAAACACTGGTGCAACTCCCCAGCTGGAGCGGTGGAATGACAAGACAGGATGGTAGATGCTTAATGGATGCTTCCTTCAGTCTGTCTCATCACACGGATGAGATTGGGCCATATATGTTGGGTGGGCCTACAATGAACAGGGCGTTTAATAAAGAGTTGTGTTTGTGTTCAAATGTGTGGATCAATGCTTACATTGTTCTTGATAAAAAAGGGCCCTAGGTGTGGCACCTGGGAGGGTAGAACATACAGTCCCACTATGCTTGCATTGGAGGTTTATCTATCCCACAGCTATTAGCCATCCCAAAGGTATCCCTGCTCATTCCACAGGTATCCCTGTCCACCCCACTGCTATCTTAACCCATCCCACAAGCATGCAAAGGCTTAAGCCAATTCTAAAAGTTTCCAGCAAGACTTTTTTAAAAAAAACAAATGAAGCAAATGTGTGAATCAAAGATAAACTTTATTGAACAACAAGCTGTAAAAAAAAATGACCCAAGTCAAGTGTCCAAATAAAGTCCACAGGTAGCCAGCTACCCGGTCTCTGGCACTCTTCTTGGTCACTCGGAGGTGTGCCCAGTCTCAGGGGTGAAGGGTCCAGGTACTGTGGTGGTGGGTGGTGCTGGAGTGCCTGGCCTCGAGAGGACAACAGGGGACGGTGTGTTGAGAAAGCTCTCGGACAGCTGGCTCAGCCCCGTGATGCTGAGAGGTCCTTCCTCCATGCCATGGGGTGTCAGCCCCAGTACTGATGACAGATGTACTGAGGCTGGGCTTGGCTGTGGGGTGGAGGAAGGAGTAGTGTAGTGGGGCTGTCTGGTCTGCAGCTGGGTGAGGACTGGCGTGGGTGGCATCATTGGCATGGGTAGCATCGCTGTCGTCGGTGGCATCATTGGCATGGGTGGCATCGGTGGGCATCAGTGAAACAGGTGGCAATGGTGTCGCCCGATGACTCTGTGCCTGGACTGGGAAGGGCTGCTGCCTGTGCTGCTGAACCTCCTAGTAGCCGTAGCCCTGGTAGGTGAGGGCCTGTGGGAAGCCTTGGAATGGGAGGGACATCACCTGGGGTGGAGGAGCAGACCTGGACTGGGTGGGAGCAGGTTTCTCTGGGTCTGGAGGGTTGTGAAGCAGCTTGGTGATCCGGTCCTTCACCAGCTGGTACTGTGGATCCGCCATTTCCTTGAGGGTCTGGTTGACATAGGTGAGGAAGGGCTTGCGGTTGGAGGATGAGGACTCGGTGTGGACCAGCTGAGAGAGGAGATCTATGCTGGTGCGGATGGTGTCCCTGATCTCCAGCAGGACAGTGTGGCTCTGCCCCTCCAGCTGTCTGGCTCTCTGCCTTTCTGCGGAGGCGGAGCTGGGGGGGGTAGATGCGGCTAGGACTGTGGTGGACTCGATGTCTCCTTTCTCCCACCGCACCAGGGAGTCCTCTACACACTCCACCATGCTTACCAGATCTGTCCGCGGGTTCTCCGCCGTGGCACACTCCACAGAAACCTGCCTGGAGACAGGGACTGACTCTCAGCCAGAAGAGGACTGGCTCTCAGCAGGCTGCCGGAGAGAGAGGGTCGTGAGAGGGGCTGCTGCTGCTCCTCGGTGGCAGACCTCACTCTCCAGGAAGCTGAACCTGGCCATGACATAGGTCTCTCTGTCCGTCAGCTTAACTGTGGCCTGGCCAGATTTCTTCAGGTGCAGCTTCCCGTACCAGGTGTGCATGTGCTTCCACCAGCCAAGGAGCACCTCCGATGTGTAGCCCAGACTCTCTGCCTTCTCTCTCCAAGCAGCCTGCTTCCTTTTGGTGTCCCTGTACAGCCGGTGCCCCTTCCATCAGAGATAGTCATTCTCTCTCAGCCATTCCAGCACCTCATCCTCGTGCGCCTCCTCAATATAGTATTGCCTCCTCTCCCATTGTCGCATACGCCTCTTCCTCCCTTTGGCTGGACCAGATGGGCCCTCATCAGAGGGGCTCCCAGGTAGTTGGGGCTGCTCCTCCACACCACCAGTGGCAGCAGCACCACCAGCAGAATCATCATTATCATCATCATCATCATCCTCACCAGCAGGAACATAATCATCATCATCATCATCATCAGCAGCAGCAGCAGCAGCAGCAGGATCATCATCATCAGCAGCAGCAGCGGCGGCAGCAGGATCAGCAGCAGCAGCAGGACCAGCAGGACCAGGATCAGCAGCAGTAGAGTAAGCACCAGCAGGGCCAGCAAGTCCAGGAGCATGAGCAGGACCAGGAGCACGAGCAGCACGAGCAGGACGAGCAAGACCAGGAGCACGAGGAGGACGAGCAAGTCCAGGAGCACGAGCAGGTCGAGCAGGACCAGCAGGACCAGGAGCAGCTTCAACAGAGTAAGCACCAGCAGAAGCCCCAGCACCAGCAGAAGCACCACCGCCAGGAGCAGCTTTAGCAGAAGCCCCAGCAGAAGCAGAGTCAGGGGCAGGGGGCGGGAGGTTGGCCCTGTCCCTCTTGCCAGGGATGGCGGCAGGTTGCTGAGGCTTTCACTTTCTCCCCATGGTTGTGGGGTTGCTGGCTGGCAGGGAGGCTGGCAGGCACCAAGGCTGGCAGGAAGCCTGGCAGGAAGGCTGGCAGAAAGCCTGGCAGGAAGGCAGGAAGGCAGGCAGGCAGGCAGGCACCAAGGCTGGCTGGAAGGCAGGCTGGCAGGGCAGGCAAGGAACTCAAAGTGTCCAGCAGCAGGTCTTTCCTCGGAATGCTGGCCACGTGTGAGCTGCTTCCCTTTATATCTGGGGGGCTTACATAATACTCCCCCCCTGCATGCGCAATTAACGCTGTGCATCCGCTAGGCTTCCACTATGCATCCGCTTTATCCGCTGTGCATCCGCTTCATCCGTTCAGCGTCCGTTCTGCATCCACTGTATCCGTTCCGCATCTGCTTCGCTGAGGCCCCCCAGAAGCCCTGCAGTTGCGCCATCTGCTCCCATCTGCTTCCATCCGCTGGGCTTCCGTTCCGCATCTGCTTTGCATCCGCCCTGCGTCCTCCCCGCGTCTGTGTTATCCGCTCCGGTTATGCACATTTTTGCCCCTTTTAAGAGCGGATAACAACGGATGGAACATTTTGCTCGTCCCTGTGTCCTTTTTGCATCCGTTGGCCAGTGTGACATGGGCTTTAGTTTCCATTTTTACTTGCACCAATGCTTTTCTTGGCTGTCCTTTGCATAAATTCAACATTTATTGAATTTTTAAAAAATGAAAAATAAACAGGCAAAGACAGCTTATTTTACTTGAAGTATATATCTACCTCCATTTCTGCAGGACAAATGTAACCTTTAAGAATCACTCTAGAAGGATAGAATGCACAGTGAACTGTCCTCTGTTTTCTTATTATGATTATTATGTTTATGGCACTTAATCCACCTCTCAAGTCCTTCTCAAGGAGCTGGGCTAGGCAGTTATTGTTGCTTGATATTTTCATTTCTGCATTTCAAAAAAGAGATGTAACAGAGCTTTCGTTTCCAACACCCATTTTCCTTTTAGAAACACTGTGGAATTGCAAATTATGGGCCAGGAAAGGAAAATGCAAGGGTAAAATTCCTCGCTATTATTATGATGCCTTCAACAAGAGATGTCAACTGTTTACTTACAGTGGCTGTGGAGGAAATGCAAACAATTTTCATACCTTCGACCAATGCAACAAGGCCTGTGATGCGTTTGGTACGTTGAAACAATTTTATATTCCTCCACCCAGAATTAAAAAAGATGTTGAGATTCTAGAAAGAGTGCGGAGAAGAGCAACTAAGATAATTCGGGGCCTGGAGCAGGGGTGGGATTCTACAGGTTCGCACCTATTCATTAGAACTGGTTGTTAACCTTCTAAGCAGTTCGGAGAACCGATTGTTAGAAGAAATTACTGGCCTAATCCGGTTAGGAAGGCAGGAAGGAAACATTCTGATGTTGCTTACAGAAACTGCCTCTCCGTTAACGCTTGTTACATTCTTGGCAGGACTAGACTTCCTGTCTCAGGAACATCTCTGGAGTTTTTCCCCCCTCCTTTGCTGGTACTTTGCTCGTGTGGAGTGACCATTCAAAGTTACAATGGCACTGAAAAAAGTGATTTATGACCATTTTTCACACTTATGACTGTTGCAGCATCCTCACAGTCATGAAAGACCAGGCAAGGAGATGCGTGCCTTGATGTGAGTGATATTGAATTGGCCATGCCCAGCCAATAACATGACCATCAAGCCACATCCAGCCAGTCACATGACCACCAAGCCATGCCCACCAACTAAGCCATGCCCACAGAACAGGTTGTTAAAAAATGAATCCCACCCCTGGCCTGGAGACTAAAACATATGAAAAACAGTTGCAGGAATTGGGTATGTCTCGTCTAGTAAAAAGAAGGACTAGGGGTGATACAATTGTAGTGTTCCAATATTTGAGGGGCTGCCACAAAAAAGAGGGGGTCAACCTATTCTCCAGAATACCAGAAGGCAGGACAAAAACAAAGAATGGAAACTAATCAAGGAGAGAAGCAACTTAGAATTAAGGAGAAATTTTCTGACCATGAGAATGATTAAACAGTGGAATGACTTGCCTTCAGAAGTTGTAGATGTTCCAACTCTGGAGGTTTTTTAGAGAAGAGATTGGACAACGATTTGTCTGAAATGGTATATCATTTTCTGCCTGATCAGGAGGTTGGATAGAAGAGCTGCAAGGTCCCTTCCAACTCTATTTTTCTGTTACACAGAGACATGCAGTTGCATTTCTCTTTTTAAAATTATGCATGTGCTTAATATATCTGCAAGGTAAAAATTCTATATTTATTAAATACTACAAGATACATTTCATAAGAGTTAACCATTTCATTGTTGTTGGGAATATAATTCAGGAACTGAAATATTAAATATATGGTCTGGGCTTGCCATGCTCTTCCTAGATTTTAAATTATCCCTTTAATATCAAAGCAGCAAGGAAAGCAACCACTGAGAAATTTGATATCATTTCTGGACTTCCGGTTTGCAAGGCTTTGGTGGTGGCAGGAATCCACGATCATGAGCGGTTCCTGCTGTGCTCGCCATGGAGTGCCCCCGATCCAGCTGGATTTGGGGGCTATAGTGACCCCTTTGAGGTAACTGAAGACAGGGGAGGCTCAGCAGGGGTCCGGGGAAATCGCAACCGCTCCTCCTTAGCTGACTTAACTCCCTTTTCCAAAAGTGGTGGAGAAGCAGTCAGTAATGGCCGCCACAAAGAAGCTTTCATCCGGATAAGAATGTGCAGGAGGAAGCTGAGAAAGTGAAAGTTTTTGGCTAACCGGGATGACAAGTAATACCTAAATGCCCTGGACTTTAAGTATGATTAAAGATACATTGTTCCCTATGAAGACGGAAGAAGTGGCGAATGAAAGTAAAAAGGGAAAGTTTGTTTTTTCTCACTCTCCTTCCTTATGGAGACAGCAAATGAATCGAGAAATCGGAAAAACCCGTTTTGGCATCAGCAGGTAATCAAATTGAAAATTGAAGCTAAGGGGACAATAAAGATTTCTGAGAATTGAAAAAAAAACTTTTTTTTGCTATAAGTGGGAAGGGAACGGAAAAGAACTAACATTAAGATTTTCTTGGAGGAGGTTGCTTGGAATTTATAAGATTAGAGCGAAATTGTAACAAAACTTCTAAAAGATATATTTCAATGGGAGCTTTATAACTGAACTATTATAACCCCAGGAAGAGAAAATATAAAAAGAAGGAAGTGCTAAATGAAACAGACTGTGTGTATTTGGATTGCTTGGTGACTTTGGGACTTTTTGGAAATTATTATTTGAAAGACTAAAAATATTTGGGTTGCTTAAAAAAACTTTTTACAATGGCACTACTTGTCGATGAACTGAAAATTGAATTTAAAAAGCTAAAAGAAGAGGATCAAGAAAGGAAGAGCTCTTCTGGATTTGTTTTCCATTTTTTAGAAATGGCGATTTATACCTACCAGAAACTATAAGTACAAGAATATTGCGATGAAGAAGAAGCCATCTTTAATGAACAAACAATTTTAGCTGGGGAAGAAAAGGGAAAGAAGGGAAAGAGAATGGAGAATTTAAGACTTAAAAAAACAACCAAAAAAGGGAAAAATAAGATGAAAAATCGATATAATGTTAGAAAGCAACAGAAAAGAGAAATACAGAAGAAGGTGGAGATCAAGAAAGTGGAGATTAAGAGACAAGGGGGTAAAAAGATAGGATTGCAGAGGAAAGGAAGGTAAAAAAGGAAAAGGAGTTACAAAGGTTTAAAACAAGATGTAAAGAAACAAGATTTATTCAGAAATAGTGGGTAAAAATATGATTAAAAAAGAGATTCTGCAAAGTACATAAGATTGTATTGTTGTATTTATATTTGAAATAATGTTAGAAAATTGAATTTAATAATTGAGCTTAATTTGTTATGGATTATTGTTTTAACTATATTATAAACTTATTATTCTCTTTTATTTTATAATATAGTAAGTAGTTTCAGAATGTACAAAGCAGAACCAGAATGAAAAGTATATATTATTTTAAGTGTAAATCTAGGGGAAAGATTTAAAGGTATTGTACTTTAATCTGTGATTACAGGAGAATTTTTGTGTTAAAGAGAAAAGACAAATAGAAAATTGAAATAGAACAGACAAAAGATATATTAGGAGACAAGGGGGTAAAGGCAGGATTGGAGAGGAAAAGAAGGGACAAAGGGAAGAGAAGTTATAAAGGTTTAAAACAAGATGTAAAGAAACAAGAT
>BLBF01018124.1:0-14822 GCA_015471245.1 Laticauda colubrina
ACAGCATACATACATACATACATACATACATACATACATACATACATGGAATTCAGCTTTGTTCGGGTAATTTCCCCATGTTGTTACAGTTGTGCTTTTAAAGTTGTAGCAATGTTTTGGCAGAATCTCATCTGCCATCATCAGGCTTCTGTATTGTGTTCGTCTTTGAGTCAGATTTTTACAGCCGTTTCAGTTTTAAATTTGGGACTAGCCTATTGCTGTACCAGAATGCTTTTTTCTTAATCCTGATTGGTTGGGAGTCTTGGTCTGTGTTTATCAGTCTGTGTTTATTGGTTCGGGAAAATACCCGAACAAAGCTGAATTATATATATATATATATATATATATATATATTATTTTTTTTCTTAAGTTTTCGCGGGTACTAAAGCCCCTGTCACATTGCACCAACGGATGCAAAGAAGATGTAAAACAGACAAAAAAGCTTGCCATCCGTTGGTGAACGCGATGTATCCGTTCTGTACTCATTGCCTCTGTTTTGCTTCCTCTCTATCCGTCCAGCATCCGTTTATGGACGTTTCATCCGCTCAGAAAGTTTTGAGCTCCTCAAAACTTTTGCGTGGAAAATGTATCCAATTCGACCTTTCTGCATCCGCTAGGCATCCGTTCTGCATCCGTTACGCATCCGCTATATCCGCTAGGTATCCGTTCCGCATCCGCGCAACTCGCATCCGCTCGGACGCAGGGAGGAAGCGGAATGGATGCAGAACGGAAGCAGAACGGATGCCTAGCAGATGCAGCATGGAAACAAAGCATTTAAAACAGAAAAAACGTTCGCAGAGGGGACCTATCTCGGACATTAAGGATGTCTAGAGGATTCCTAGAGGATGCCTAGAGGATGCAAAGGGACACCTATACTGCCTATAAAAAGGGGGAGCAACTCACCTGCATCTCACTTTCAGACCAGCAGACCAGCTCTGCAGACCTCTGCAACCTTCATCTGACTCTTCCTCTTCCACAGCATCCAGTCATGTTAACCGTGGATCGTAACACAGTCCTTTTGGCAGCCACCAACCTTCTGCAACAGTGCGAAGCCATCTACAGGCTCTGTGAACTCTACTACGGGAAGAAAAAGAGGCGGCCAAGAAGTGTCTGGGTCCAAAGATGGATTGGGAGAAGAGCAGAGTACGGACTGTACAACAAGCTGATGGTGGAGCTCAGGAATGAAGACACTCGTGTATTCCAGAACTTCATGAGGATGCCTCCAGCCATGTTTGACGAAGCTGTGCAGTGGCTGACACCCAGGTTGACCAAGGCAAACACCAACTTCCAGCCCAGCCTGGAACCTGGGCTTAAGGTGGCACTCACTCTGCGCCACCTGGCCTCAGGGACCTCCTACAGGAGCATGCAGTACGGCTGGAGGGTGCCACACAACACCATCAGCATTGTGGTCAGAGAAGTGGTGCAGGCCATCATCGAAGAATACCTGGAGGGGCTCCTCCAGTGCCCCTCCACTGAAGAAGGATGGAAGAAAGTTGCAGAGTAGTGGTATCAGAGGTGGAACTTCCCCCACACTGTTGGAGCCATAGATGGCAAGCACGTCGCCTGCAAAGCACCACCCAAGTCGGGCTCCACTTATTTCAATTACAAGGGCTTCTTCAGCATCGTCCTCTTTGCCATGGTCGATGCTGACTACAAGTTCATGTACATCGATGCTTCAGGCAGTGGCTCATCTTCAGATGCCCAGGTATACAATGCCAGTGACCTCAGGGAGGGGCTGGAAGGCAACCTCATCATGGGCTTCCCAGATCCAGAGCCCCTTCCCAACGACATGCAAGATGTGCCCTACTTCATCGTGGGGGATGACACCTTCTCCCTCAGAACCTACCTCATGAAGCCCTACACTTCCAGACTCCTCACCCGTGAAGAGAGGATCTTCAAGTACAGGCTGTCCAGGGCAAGGTGGGTGGTGGAGAACGCCTTTGGCATCCTGGCCGACAGGTTCCAGGTACTTCTCACCACCATGCAGCATTGCCCAGAGACCGTGAGGAGGATTGTGGAAGCTTGCTGCATCCTGCACAATCTCATGCGCACTCGCTACCCAGTCTTGCAGAACAGGCTCATGGACTTCCAACAAGGCAATGGGGACATGGAGCCTGGGGAATGGAGGCAAGGGCAAAACCTAATAGACACTGAGGATATGCAAGGCCCCAACAGAGCCTCACGTGAAGGGAAGAAGCAGCGCAACCTCCTGAAACACTGGTGCAACTCCCCAGCTGGAGCAGTGGAGTGGCAAGACAGGATGATAGATGATTAATGGGTGCTTCCTTCAGCCTGTCTCATCACACGGATGAGATTGGGCCATGTATGTTGGGTGGGCCTACAATGAACAGGGCGTTTAATAAAGAGTTGTGTTTGTGTTGACATGTGTGGATGATTATTACATTATTATTGATAATAAAGGGCCATAGGTGTGGCACCTGGGAGGGTGGACCATACAGTCCCACTATGCTTGCACTGGAGGTTTATCTATCCCACAGCTATTACCCATCCCAAAGGTATCCCTGCCCATCCCACTGCTATCTTAACCCATCCCACAAGCATGCAAAGGCTTAAACCAATTCAAAGTTTCCACCAAGACTTTATTAAAAAAAAGAAATGAAGCAAGTGTGTGAATCAAAGATAAATTTTATTGAACAACAAGCTGTAAAAGAAAAATGACCCAAGTCAAGTGTCCAAATAAAGTCCATACCCAGTCTCTGGTAGTCTTCACAGTCACTCAGAGGTGTGCCCAGTCTTAGGGGTGAAGGGTCCAGGTGCTGATGAGGTGGTTGCTGTTGCAGTGCTGGTCTGAAGCACCACTGGGGTTCCTGGCCCTGAGAGGACAACAGGTGATGATGTGTTGAGAAAGCTCTTGGACAGTTGGCTCAGACCCGTGATGCTGAGAGGTCCTTCGTCCATGCCATGGGGTGTCAGCCCCAGTACCGATGACAGATGTACTGAGGCCGGGCTTGGCTGTGGGGTGGAGGAAGGAGTAGTGTAGTGGGGCTGTCTGGTCTGCAGCTGGGTGAGGACTGGCGTGGGTGGCATCGGTGGCGTGGGTGGCATCGCTGTCATCGGTGGCATCATTGGCGTGGATGGCATCGGTGGCATCAGTGGAACCGGTGGCAACGGTGTCACCCGATGACTCTGTGCCTGGATTGGGAAGGGTTGCTGCCTGTGCTGCTGGACCTCCTGGTAGCCGTAGCCCTGGTAGGTGAGGGGCTGTGGGAAGCCTTGGAATGGGAGGGACATCACCTGGGGTGGAGGAGCAGACCTGGACTGGGTGGGAGCAGGTTCCTCTGGATCTGGAGGGTTGTGAAGCAGCTCGGTGATCCGGGCCTTCACCACCTGGTACTGGGGTTCCTCCATGTTCCTGAGGGTCTGGTTGACATAGGTGAGGAAGGGCTTGCGGTTCGAGGATGAGGAGTCGGTGTTGACCAGCTGAGAGAGATCTATGCTGGTGCGGATGGTGTCCCTGATCTCCAGGAGGACAGTGTGGCTCTGCCCCTCCTGCTGTCTGGCTCTCTGCCTTTCTGTGGAGGTGGAGCTGGGAGAGATGGATGCGGCTACGGCTGTGGTGGACGCGACGTCTCCTTTCTCCCACAGCACCAGGAAATCCTCCATGCGCTCCACCATGGTTACAACACCTGTCCGCGGGTTCTCCGCTGTGGCACGTTCCACAGAAACCTGCCTGGAGACAGGGACTGACTGTGCTTCCACCAGCCGAGGAGCACCTCTGAAGTGTAACCCATACTCTCCGCCCTCTCTCTCCAAGCAGCCTGCTTCCTTTTGGTGTCCCTGTACAGCCGGTGTCCCTTCCGCCACAGATAGTCATTCTCTCTCAGCCACTCCAGCACCTCATCCTCGTGTTCCTCCTCAATATAGTATTGCCTCCTCTCCCGTTGTCGCATACGCCTCTTCCTCCCTTTGGCAGGACCAGATGGGCCCTCATCAGAGGGGCTCCCAGGTAGTAGGGGCTGCTCCTCCACACCAGCAGCAGCAGCAGCAGCAGCAGCAGGATCATCATCATCATCATCACCAGCAGGATCATAATCATAATCATCATCATCACCAGCAGCAGGAGCAGGATCATCATCATCATCAGCAGCAGCAGCAGCAGCACCAGCAGGATCAGCAGCACCAGCAGCACCAGCAGGACCAGGAGCACGAGCAGGACGAGCAGGACGAGCAAAACCAGGAGCACGAGCAGGACGAGCAAGTCCAGGAGCACGAGCAGGATGAGCAGGACCAGGAGCAGCTTCAGCAGAGTAAGCACCAGCAGAAGCACCACCGCCAGGAGCAGCTTCAGCAGAACCTCCAGCACCAGAAGAGCGAGCCCGAGCAGCAGAAGCCCCAGCAGAAGCAGAGTCAGGGACAGAGGGCGGGAGGGTGGCCCTGTCCCTCTTGACAGGGATGGTGGCAGGTTGCTGAGGCTTTCGCTTCTTCCCCATGGTTGTGGGATTGCTGGCTGGAAGGGAGGCTGGCAGGGAGGTTGGCAGGCACCAAGGCTGGCAGGAAGCCTGGCAGGCAGGCAGGCTGGCAGGGAGGCTGGAAGGCAGGCTGGCAGCAAAACTGGCAGGCAGGCAGAGAGCAAGGCTGGCAGGGAGGCTGGCCAGGAGGCTTGGAGGCAGGCTGGCAGCAAGGCTTGCAGGCAGGCATGCAGGCAGGGCAGGTAAGGACTCAATGTATCCGGCAGCAGGTCTTTCCTCCGAATGCTGACCACGTGCGAGCTGCTTTCCTCTATATCCGCGTGGCTTACACAATGCATCCCCCCCGCATGCGCAATTAACGCTCGGCATCCGTTCTGCTTCCGCTGTGCATCCGCTAGACTTCCGCTCCGCATCCGCTTCATCCGCTGTGCATCTGCTGTATCCGTTCCGCGTCCGCTTTGCTGAGGTCCCCCGGAAGCCTAGCGGATGTGCCATCTGCTCCCATCCGCTTCCATCCGCTGGGCTTCCGTTCCGCATCCGCTTTCCATCCGCCCTGCGTCCTCCCCGCATCTGTTCCTTTCTGTGTTATCCGCTCCAGTTATGCAAATTTTTGCCCCTTTTGAGAGCAGATAACAACGGATGGAACATTTTGCTCGTCCGTTGTGTCCTTTTTACATACGTTTTGCATCCGTTGGGCAGTGTGACAGGACCTTACAATGTATGCTGTTCAGCTTTGTTCGGGTATTTTCCCTCATTATAGTTGTGCTTTTAAAGTATGCTGAACAGCATACATACATACATACATACATACATACATACATACATACATACATATGGTATTCAGCTTTGTTCGGGTATTTTCCCATGTCATCATAGTTGTGCTTTTAAAGTTGTAGCAAGGTTTCAGGAGAATCTCATCTGCCATCATCAGGCTTCTGTATGTGTTCGTCTGTGAGTCAGTTTTAAATTTGGGGCTAGCCTACTGCTGTGCCAGAATGGTTTTTTCTTAATCCTGATTGGTTGGGAGTCTTGGTCTGTGTTTATTGGTCTTTAAATCCTCCTTTGGGATAAAAAATAGCTATATATATATGTCACAGATGAACACAATACAGAAGCCTGTAGCAACCCATGGAGGTCTGAATTTGGAGTTACACTCAAAATTAAAGTGAAAAAACAAAACAAAACTACAGGCTGATCCAACTTTGATGTAACGTCCTTAAAACAAGTCATAATGAGGCTCAGTTGTATGTGTGGTGTTCACGTGCCTGTATGACCTCCCTACAATGCCAGGGCATGCTCCTAATGAGGTGGTGGATGGTCTTTTGAGAGATCTATTCTCACACCTGGACTAAAGCATCCCCCAACTCCTGGACAGTCTGTAGTGCAACGTGGCATTGGTGGATGGAGCGAGACATGATGTCCCAGATGTGCTCAATTGCATTCAGGTCTGGGGAACGGGTGGGCCAGTCCATCGCATCAATGCCTTTGTCTTGCAGGAACTGCTGACACACTCCAGCCACATGAGGTCTAGCATTGTCTTGCATTAGGAGGAACCCAGGGCCAACCTCACCAGCATATGGTTTCACAAGGGGTCTGAGGATCTCATCTCGGTATCTAATGGCAGTCAGGCTACCGCTGGTGAGCACAGGGAAGGCTGTGTGGCTCTCTAAACAAATGCCACCCACACCATTACTGACCCACTGACAAACCGGTCATGCTGGAGGATGTTGCAGGCAGCAGAATGTTCTCCATGGCGTCTCCAGACCCTGTCACGTCTATCATGTGCTCAGTGTGAACCTGCTTTCATCTGTGAAGAGCACAGGGTGCCAGTGGCGAATTTGCCAATCTTGGTGTTCTCTGGCAAATGCCAAATGTCCTGCACGGTGTTGGGCTGTAAGCACAACCCCACCTGTGGACGTTGGGCCCTCATACACCCTCATGGAGTCTGTTTCTGACCGTTTGAGCAGCCACATGCACATTTGTGGCCTGCTGGAGGTCATTTTGCAGGGCTCTGGCAGTGCTTCTCCTGTCCCTCCTTGCACAAAGGTGGAGGTAGTGGTCCTGAGGCTGGGTTGTTGCATTCCTACAGCCTCCTCCATGTCTCCTGATGTCCTGGTAGTGCCTCCATGCTCTGGACACTACGCTGACAGACACAGCAAATCTTCTTGCCACAGCTCGCATTGATGTGCCATCCTGGATGAGCTGCACTACCTGAGCCACTTGTGTGGATTGTAGACTCCATCTCATGCTACCACTAGATTGAAAGCACCACCAGCATTCAAAAGTGACCAACCCATCAGCCAGAAAGCATAGAAACTGAGAAGTGGTCTGTGGTCACCACCTGCAGAACCACTCCTTTATTAGGGATGTCTTGCTAACTGCCTATGCTTTCCACCTGTTGTCTGTTCCATTTGCACAACAGCATGTGAAAATGATTGTCAATCAGTGTTGCTACCTAAGTGGACAGTTTGATTTCATAGAAGTGTGATTGACTTGGAGTTACATTGTGTTGTTTAAGTGTTCCCTTTATTTTTTTGAGCAGTGTAGATAAAAAAGTGTATGAAATCTGATTGGTGACACTAAATCTGGATTTACTGGTTATTAAAAATAACTGCTAGCTATATCTTAACTTCAATATTCACCAAGTAAGAGTTTTCAACAAAGTGTTTATACAGGTAGTTCTCGACTTACAACCACAATTGAGCCTCATTTTATCTTTCTTGTCGGAATTGTTAAGTGAATCTCTGCAGTTATTAAGTTAGTAATTCAGCTATTAAGTGAATCTGGCTTCCCCATTGATTTTGCTTGTCAGGTCTGCAAAAGGTGATCGCATGGCTGTGGGACTCTATAAGAGTCAGTTGAATTTTGATGATATGACCATGGTGATACTGCAATGGTCGTAAATGTGAAAAATGGTCCTGCCACTTTTTTCAGTGCTGTTGTAACTTCGAACAGTCATTAAATGAGCTGTTGTAAGTCGAGGACTATCTGTATTTGAACATGTTGACATTCAAAAAAAAATTGTGGACAGAAAGACTTGCCTAGTCACCAACTATCTGCCACAATAAAGGCAGATCGTCATAAAATACCAATTTATATCTCAAGACAACCTAATGAAGCCGCTCCGTGCTCCTTTCTATAGTCATTTAGAATACACCTCAGCAACCAACTTATCTCTGCCAAGCAGACAAACATATTTCAGTGCAAGCACTGAACTATAACTATAACTCACCATTTTTTAAATTTCTCATAATCCCTATGAGACCTATCTTGAATCCAAGGGCATTCTTGGAAGCAAAGGTTAAATTTGGAGATTTTTACTTTGTGGAATTCCAAATTCTAGTTTTAATTTTGTTTGAGGTAAACAAACAAAAAATTAAGATGAGATGCATCTCCTGGTAACATAGGTGTATTTTGGAGGCTAGAAGGATCCTTTTGATGATCCTAGCACAATGGATTCCTTGTGTTATAACTATGTAGGCATCTTCTGTACATTATATGATGCAGTGTGTCATAATATGGTTTTAATTTTGACAAGATGTTAAAGTAAAAGTGTTTGGTGTCTATGTGCATATTATTATACTAAAACTGTCTTTGTTCATCCCTATATTTTCCATCAGAGAGGTTGGTGGTTGTTGCTGAACATTGTAGAAACAGCCTAGAAGATTTGCTTCAAGACAGGAAACCAGTGAGGTATGATATCAAGAAAAAACATGGCAAGAAAACATGCTAACTGAAAATTTATCTACTTTAAGTGAAAAAGTCCAGATACACTTTTTCTTTTAAAACTTTAACTATCTTTACAGGTCTATATAGATTCAGATCTGACATCTTCCAGCTTTGGTTTATCCTTCTGGCAGCCAGATTAACATATGCTTAGAATAAAACAGATATTTACTTCTGCAGTAAAAGGAGAAAAGTTGTGTGTTTTTTTTTAATGAAAATGATGGAACCTGGCAGACATTTCTCCCAGTATATTTTGTTTGTGTAAGGGGTAAAATTTGTGCCTTTGAAAAATATAAACTTAAAAACATTTTCTTGGAAGTTATGGTAGATCTGTGTGTGCGTTACAGAGCTTCCTTTGTGTATTGATTATAAAGAGTTTTAAGTGTCTAAATTATGAGTAGTGGTGAAAAATTTTTCTTTATTTGTATTTATTTAGAATATTTCTATGGCAAATTGCTTTTAAGTTTATTGTGTTTGGCTTATTATATTTACTGAAAAAATTCCTAAGTACAATCTTATGCAGGAGAATTATAGTCTTATCTCTTTTCTCTTAACTATAGATAATTCTGTTAACTCAAACTCTTTAAAACAATATGAACAGAATCAAATGTCATAACACTTTTAAATGCAATGACCGCCCCCCTCCATCTTGAAGTGGTCCTTACATTTTTTGCATCAAAATTTTGCACTATTTTATGTAAAAGGAAAGTTAGTATCTTCAGTGTAGCTTTGGTTTCAAAGCATTTTATACACCAAAAGGTTTGTTTGAATATTCTTGCTTATATATGCAAATGTACACATAAGCAACATAATTTTTATTTTCAGTATTTTATTTCCATTGTTCCTCAAAAAGCTTAAAACCTGGAAACATTTTTCAAAACTCTTTTAAAAAATCCTCACCAAATAAATTTATATGAAAGCACTGTTTGCATTTATGCACACACATGCATACACAGAGAAATAATACCAGTGACTAAGATTCACATTAAGCAGCACATACATATAAAATATCTTTTCTGTATCATACTCAAGCCAGTAATGCGGCATGGTTTCAGTATAATAAAAATATTATTTTACCTCAAGGAAAATTCTAGCGTGCCCAGGAAAAAAAAAATGTATTGCATTTAATTAAAATGAACATTGTTTTCTTTTGTAAGCTTTTTTCAATAGAATAGCCAGAAATAATTAAAGAAAGGGAAATACTCCATTATGTTCCTTAATCCATTTTGATGAATTAATTTTGTAACAGATTTTCCAATGCTTCATATATATTTAGTTTGTATTGATGCAAGATAGAACAGCCAAAAGTTGATATGAATGCTTTTGCAATTAATTTCTGAAACTGTTATGGAATGAGAAAAGCTGTCCTTACGGTTTATAGATTAATTCATTACACTTGTCAGAAAAAAAATGTCCTTTGCACCTGTAACATAAGCTGATGTCAAGTCAGCAAGAAATTTGTTAGGCTGTATTGAAATTGAAGATACCAGAGTGGGCAGTCCATATTTCCTTGCAAAATGGAAAACAGCAGGTTTCCAGCTGTCTGATTCTTTTTTCGCAGCTAAACATATGAAGTCATTGATCACTGTATATATTACATATGAGCTAGGTATTTGTATGTTTCTGTATATTTTGTCTTCTATGATGAGTTTGCAAGATTATTCTTATTTCTATTTTGTTTGTTTTCCCTGTCTGTGTATTTTAATTTTCAATTTATTTCTTAGGGGTATCCAATATTTCGCTGAGGTACAATTAGAAGAGCAGATTAGAGTTTTAAAAGTGAATTAAATGTCTCAAATAGTCTAAGATCATTTTTTATAACATTTGATGAATCACTGGCCTAAAACAATTAAAAACAAAGATTGTAGTATTGTCCCACTGGAATTTTGTGCATGCCTAATTCGCAAAGTTTATCCCTTTGAACAGATGAAGACTTTTTCCATAAAGCCCTTTGGATTGTTTTGCTTCTCTTGGTCAAGTCTGGGGTGATAATTTAGTGGGTGTATTGTTGCAGTCTATAATCTTAATTTCATATATGTACTGTGGTATTAGAACTCTTTATTTCCTTCCTAAAACACCCTTCATAGGTAAAGATAAATTGTGGTTGTTCAGCAAAATAGTTTAAGTTCTTTGAACTTGTATTGAGTTTAAATGTATGTATGAAAAGTCTTAAGGACTCAATCTTAACCTGATATATAGTGTATAATACTAATTTAGCAGCATTCTGCTGTATATGTATGTGTGTGTAAATAGACATACTGCAGATAAATAAATATGCGCACACATACTGTATATGTATGTCTGTGTGCATGTGTGTGAAGATAGATGGATAGATAGATAGATAGATAGATAGATAGATAGATAGATAGGAGAAAGGGAGGAAGAGAGAGAATGCATTATGAAGTGTTTCAGAATTTCAGAATTAATGTATTTTTATGACCACTTGTATTGTCCATTAGTATAATACAGACAGACCCTTTGCTAAGAATGAGTTCCTATCCTCAATCTGCTTCTTACTTGAATTTTATGTAAGTTGGAACAAGTATTAATATCAGTCTGAAGAGAGAGGGAGAGAATCTGTGTGTCAATGTGTGTGGCTCTTAAAAAGTTTAGATAAGGGGAGAAAAGATCACGAGTGAAAGTTACCATTTACAATACTCTTGTTCCATCATTTTGTTCATAAATATGTATACATAAACCATTGAAAAATCCTCCTTTGTACTGTATAAATTCTACTCCCATTTGAGTTTGAAGGAAAATATAACAGAAGGGGCATTTGCAAGGTAAAATCACAGATGGTGTTCTCCTTCCACAAGTTTTTCATGCACTACTGAAAACAGGCTACACAATATGTTAAAAATGCATTCACTACTTTGTGGTGTTTATGGGGGGCATTGTGTGGCTTGGATAGTTTGTTGGCTGGGACATAGAGGGAGAGTACCATCTACCACTTTGAATCAACAGCCCATCCATAACTAACTATAGGTTGTCCATAAACTGGACATTCTTTAACACAAGGACTACCTATATTTTCACAAACATTTATGGGAAGCTTTTTTCAAGGGTTTAAAGAAGGCAATTTTTTACTTTATTGTTCATCATTCATATAGTACTTTATATGGTGCTTTAAAAATTGCCTTTTGAAATTTTGAAATTAAAATCTAGGAAAAGAGTATGCAGACTTTTGGCACCTGAATGACTTTGTGGACAGTTCTAAATTTGTGTGCTAAGTCAACATAATATGTCTTCACTCAAACAAAGTTGTCATATGTTTCAGAGGTTATGGTTTTGAAAAATTACCAGTGAACCATCAGAGAAATACAGAGGTATAATGTGTTATACATAGAATCCTTGATCGGAAGCAGACAATGTCTGCAGCTCTTTATTAGCTTGGTGGAAAACATGATCTGATTCGGATGAGTAGACTTTATTTGCTTTTATTGAAGTACTGTTGATTCTCTGAATTAGATATCTTTGTTCTACAGTAAAAACATGACTGTTGTACTATCTTGAAGAATCAAATGAGAGGTAAGCGTCATGTAAAGGAAGAATTTTCAATAGTTTGTATATACGTACATAATGGTGGTCCTCAATTTATGATCACAATTGAGCTCAAAATTTCTATTGTGAAGTGAGAAATTTGTTAAGTGAGTTTTGCCCCATTTTATGACTTTTCTCACCACATTTGTAAAGTTCTTAAATTAGTAACACAATTGTTAAGTGAATCTGGTTTCCCCATTGACTTTGCTTGTCAGAAGTTCGCAAAAGGAAAATCATATGATTCCGGGACGCTGCAATAATCATAAATGTGAGTCAAGCATCCAAATTATCATGGGGATGCAACAATGGTGATAAATGTGAAAAATAGTCATAAGTCACTTCTTTCAGTGTCACTAAATGAAGGATTGTAAATCGAGAACATCTATATTATATTTTTGAGCAACTGGATACCCTTGTATGGAGGAGCAGACACTAATGTGGATTTAAGGGTTGTTTTTATGGTGATTTTATTCAGAGCATTGAACCCCTAAGTGATGCTCACACTTGAGACTGGTATCCCAAGTTGTGTTACTGAAAATGAACAAGCACTAGAGGGGAGCAATCAGAAAAAAATGATTATTTTTATTTATTAAAAAGTCTGCTTCTGCTCTTCATTGAAAGAGGAAGAATGATTTTGTTGTTTTTCATAATTGAAAGAGAGAAATTAATCTTGTCAGAGACTTGGTTGGTCAACATACAGATCAAAAACGTCTATTCTCTCTTTACAAAACAAATGTGTTGTTTTTGTTTTCATTCTCAGTCATGGATCCATGTTATTTGTCTTAATAAAATCTCAAGTTAAGTGTTGAATACATGGACATGGAGAAATATGATCAAAGTCTGAGAATAAATTAAAGTTCAAGATAACATGATGTAATGAAAAAGAATAACAAGTTACCTGTCTACATGCAGGAAGAAAGTAAATCATTTAAATTTCACCAAGTATGACAAATCACATTTTGGGGTATGTAATCTTTTTAGAATTTATTTCTTTTTACTCTTTTTCCAGAAATTCATTTCCAAAACAGTATTTGTTGTAGTGAGGTCATAATATAGAAAAGGAAAGGGGAAAAAACCCAACCCAAATTATGACCCAATTAGTCATAATTTGTTTAAATAGAATCCAACTCTCCTTTTCTTAATTATTTTATTTTTTTAATAAATACAAATTTGGAACTAAAATAGAATTACAAAAAATTCAAAACTAAAGCAGAAAATATTGTGTTGGGATAGCACATCTATTGTGTTACAAGTGCTCTGAGCTGATCTATGATCTTAAATATCTGGAAAAAAGGATTATAATTAACCTAAGTTTAGTGCCAGAAGCTATGGTTTCTTTAATCTTGAGAAAGATCTGAATTCACTGTTTGATGCTGGTTTGAATATTATGTTTTAACGATGGCTTCGCATATTGCATTTTTATAAGCATTGCATTGCCTTGTAACAATATGTTGGGGAGTAAGATGTACCTATTCAATGTGCCAACAGCCATTTCTTGCTTTAGGAACATGTTGTTTGAGCTGGTTTTACACCCAGCTATAGATACCAACAACTCCTCCCCACACCTCTGTTTACATGATACTATGTTGTTGTTTTGTTTTTTGAGACAAGAATGAAAGTATGAGAGAGAATAGTTGATTTAGGAATGTGGATCAGTTAACTTTTATCAAACAGTTTCCTCCTGAGGTCAAGTCAGCTTCCTCACTACTGTTCTTCAAAAATCTGGTAAAAATAGACATTGAGTAGAGAACATGTGGGAGATGATGAGTTATTTCCCTCTCTATTACTGTATTTTTATGTAATTGTTTCTGGTTTTAACTTTGTTTATTTTTTAGTGTAACATGTCATGAGTAGTGTGTAAAATTAATAAATAAATAAGTTACTGCAAACCTAGGAATCATAGAAACATAGGACTGGAATGAAGGTTGGAGGTCTTCTAATCCAAGACAGGAATCTTTAGTCCCAAATAGTTGTCCAATCTTTTGTTAAAAACCTCCAGCAATAGAGTTCCCACAATTCCGGGAAGGAAGCTTTTCGAGTGATTAATTGTTCTCACTGTCAGGAAATGTCTCCTTAGTTGCAGATTGGATCTTCCTCTGATGAGATTCTACCTACCCATTACTTCTTGTCCTGCCTTCAGTGCTTTGGAGAACAAATCAACTCCCTCTTCTCTATTACAGTCCTTTGGGTATTGGAAGATGGCTATCATGTCACCCCTAAGCCTTTTCTTTATTAAGCTAAATGTACCTGGTTGTCTTAGCTGTCTGTCGTACAATTTAGCTTCCAGACCCTTTATCATTTTTATTGCTCTTCCCTGCACTCTTTCTGGTGCCTTTTTTATCATGGTAACCAGAACCGCATCAGTACTCCAAGTGTGACTTACTGGTACAGTATAGCGTGGTACTTTCACTTCCTGTGATTTTGATATTAATGCTCTATAGATGCAGCCTAAGGACTGCATTGACTTTGTTGGCAGCTGCAGCACTATCCATCACCACTTACACCATAATGAAATAGATTGCATTATTCTACAGATTGCTATGGCTGAAGTTGAATAGAGGTTGTCTTGAACTGGTTCTATAATAGTTCTTCACTTGTTCTATAGTGTATTCACTATGTCTATAGTGCAAGCATTATATCTGTAGTGTATTTTTTTATTTTAATGTTACTCTTTCCTTAGGGGCCGGAGGTTGTCTTAAATTTGAGAAAGGCATTCTTTCAGTTGGATTTATAGGCTTCTTTGGAAAAATCTTTCATCTGCTGTAGTACACTGTTATAACTCAGTGTTCTCCTATGAAGCTGCTCAGAGCATCCAGTAGTGGGAGGTGCTTAGTCTCCGCATTCACAGGCCGAGCTTGATTTGTGGAATGCTCCTCCTCCGTCACGTGACTCCTCAGCGTTCCCCAGTTTTTTGCTCAGCCTCGTGGAAGACAGGCAATGCTTTGGATACTTCCTTGACTGAAACAGGAATATTAGCAGGTTTGATTACAATTCGATTTTCCTTTGCCTTTTTCCTTTGTCTTTAGCCTTCAATCCTTATCTATCTGAGAGCCTGGGTTAAGGGAAGCGCTGTTCGCGCCCCCCCCCCAAAATTAAAAAAAAAAGGTGGTGGGAGGCTTTTGGAGC
>BLBF01018126.1:0-15883 GCA_015471245.1 Laticauda colubrina
ATTCACACACACATACACACACACACACACACACACACACACACACACAAAGTTCTGTATAAGATTTCAATGAACAGTAGCAATAGTTCATTATACTTTTCCATAGATAATCTGTTTTCAGTTTTTGTTTGTAAATTGCTGAAATATTTGTGCAAAAAATACAGTATAGGCTTTGTTCAGATCTGGATTTTCATGTAATAGGAATATATTTTAAAAAAATGATTCATAATATTGCATCTTGATCTCAAAGTTAGCTGACGTATTTAATAGTTTCCTCCCAAGATGATAATTTCTCCTTTTTTGACAAAATCTGTCAAGAAGACTATTGAAGTTTCTGCTAGTTTAGAGATAAGGTTTAAAGTTGGAGGTATAACTCTGCCTTTCTGTGAACCAATTCTAGGCTTTGGGGACATCTTTCTGTGGATTATAGGATTTGCAGCATTTTCAACTTTTAATAATTGTCATGATTGGTCTGTAAGATTTTATTATAAAAATTAATTATTGGAATTATTGCATTATGGAATTATTTTCATAAATAATTTTTTTTTTTCAAAGAGCAGCCAATCATAACACATCCTGCCTTTAACAACATAAGGAAGTTTCTAAATTGTTATAGATAAAGATAGGAAAAAGTCCCTCTGAGGCAGTTCAGAAATGTAAAATATAAATAATAAAATAAATAAAAAACATTCCATTCTTTCAAAAGTAACAATCAATGCATGCAAATATTGGAGTTTTTTAGATTTGGCATTATGTATTCATGGTCAAAATTTAAATATCTTCAGTAACTATAATGTTGCATTCTTACTATTGGGTAGCCCATACTGCAAACTATAGGGCACATTAGAGCTTTCTGTAACACTTAGAACAAGTTCATACTTGCACCTTCTCTGCATATATTTTAATAGGCAGTCTCAGTTTTCTCTCTATTTTATTCTAAACATCTTTATGACAATGAGGGAGTATGTCAGTGAGAGGATGATTATAGAAACTCAGTTGTGAATCAAGGAAAGGAATGAACTCTTGAATATAAATGTGGGTAAATAATGTAGTGGTTGAAAACATAAAAGATGTTTGAAAATTAGGAGCAGTCCCAAGAAACATTGACTATATTTCATTCTTGTGAATCTTTGAATAAGATCTTATATGTCAGTACTCTATCACTGCCTTTGTTGCTTAGCAACAAAAATTTTAATAGTCCGGATTGGCATCATAACCCAAGGAACATGCAAGTCATTAAGCAAGGACTTTCCGTGACTATGACTTCTGACTTCCTGTCAGCTTCCCCATTGACTTAATTTGTGGGAAGTTGCATCAAAAGTTGCAGTCACGTGACCATGGTTTACTGTGATGTAATCATGAGCTAGGGTCTGAGTGTCTAGATCATGATTGCATTGGCTAGAAATGTGAGAAGTGGTTGTAAGTTCCATTCATTCAGCACCATCGTAACTTTGAATGGTTTCTGAATGATATGTCATAACCCACAGACTATCTGTAAAGGATTACTCCGGGATTTTGCTCTGATATTTTATCCTCCTAAGGTTTTATTTTTGTATTAAAAAGAACTGTTAATGTTTTATAAATTCTTCACAATCGAATCATATTTTATTTCATTTCTCTTCAATAACTATTTAAGTTTATTTTAGATTTTACTGTACAATTAGTTATAAAGTTATGTTATATAAAATGTCCATCTGTGGAGAAGTATAGAAATATACCAAATAAATATAGAAATGTTCATATATTTATATGAATATATTTCTTCAGAACAACTATATTAAAGAGCATAGCTCAGTAGAGTACACAGTAGAGTGTTGTATATTAAAATAATTTACTGTAAACATATTGCAAGTGATAAACCATGTAGGAATAAGAAATATAATAGAAAATTATTGAAGCATAAATTATAAATTACTGATAAATTATTGAAGCATATTAAATAAGAAATTGTTGAAATTGAGAATACAACTTGTTATACAAATACAATTGTATTATGTTGCTGAGTTCTGTTATAAGCTAGAGAAATCTACCAACAAAACCACAATATAAACTTCCCAGAAACACTATCGTAAGATCTGGGAACAGTTGAGGAGAATAGGCATCACATGTATCTCTGAGGTGAAGCTGTGCCAGAGGGTAGGGGTAGCAACAGGGAAGGGATGTTTCCTCAGTCGTAGAAGGTGACAAAGTTTAATTGAGGATACCTGGAACACACCCACTCTGCCTGAATATGCCAGGTGAGCAGAACTTGAAGCAGATGGTCCATCAGATAACTAAGCCTTACACCATGAAGGGTTTTATAGGTAGCAACCAACACCTTCAATTGCACCCATAAGTGAATTTGCAGCCAATGCAACTTGTGAAGCAATGATGACATATAGACATAATGAGAAGTGCCCATTACTGAGAGCCAGTTTCGTCTAGTGGTTTAAGAGGCAGCAAGGTAGAAACCAGGAGATTATAAATTCTAGTCCCACCTTATGCATGAAAGTCAGCCAGGTGACTTTGGGCCAGTCACTCTCTCTACTCACAGTGCCAGATGACAAGTTGGTCAGTCAATTTCTGCCACAACCAATGGATCAACATCTGGTTGATCCAAAAATTTGACCCTACACATGGGAAAATTAAGGGGGAAAGTGCCCATTACTCATGCTGCTGCATTTTATGCCAGCTACATCTTCCAGATGGTCTGCAAGGACAGTCTCATGTAACATACTGCAGTAATCTAGAGGCTCTCCTGGTCACACTGTTCCTACCCATCAAAAACATTTTAGTCTCTAATAGGGAAGTTACATCCCATGAAAGATCTGTGCTCAAACAAGAAACCTTATATCATTTCAGAAAAACAATTGTGCAATCTCTTCTTTAAAGATTAAAAGAGGAGAGGAGACAGTTGGGTGCAGAATTTTCCCCTCAAGTAAGAGATCACAGATGGAGTTACTCCCCTTCCCATCAACACAAACTGGAAACCGCTCCAGCACAATTCTTCCCACTCTCAGCCCTTGCAGTTGTTACAAGACAATATTGTGGTCAACAGCACTGGAAGGATGGATGCACCATCTCCCCACCCTAGGATGGCCAAAGATAATTGACAGGCATGTCTCCATAATACACCCCAGTCTGAAACCCAATAAAAATGGTTTGGGATAATTAATTTTCCTTAAGATCCTGTGTAACTGCCATCTGGGCACCTTTTCCACAACTTGAATCTGGTAGGCATTTTTAAAATTATATGTAATAGGAAAACTTAATTAATTTGCAATCAAATTATTACTTGTGAAAATATGCTATTCCTTAAAATATTTCAAAATATTTTCCAAGTTTCATAAAGTATTTTAAAAGATAAAATTGAATAATTTAAAGTTGACAATTGTTCCTGTTTCATTGATAAAGTGTTATTCTTATGTAATTTGCAAAATATTGTATCTTTTTTAATTATAATAACAGTGCTTCTTAAGATGAGGTTATTGACTTAGACATGACGGGTCTATGACAATTCATCACAGCCAGCTCATCATGACCAACCTGCCACAGCCAACTCAACATGGCCAATTTGCCATGGCCAACTTGCTGCAGGACAACTTGCCACAGCCATCTTGCCACAGGACAACTCATTGCGGGACAAGAGTTATACTAATATCAAATATATGGTGGAATAGAATCATTAAAGAAAGAATGCAAAAGGAGAGGTAGAATGAAATTTGAATGGCAAAAATAAAAATAATTTTTATTTTATTTTAAATAGAATTGTTAAATTGTCTTGCAACGAGTTGTGGGAAGTTGGCTGTGGCAAGGTATCACATTCCCGGACATGACATCCTTTATTCACAAGTGTAAATCTGTGTCTGAGTATTATTCATGGTATTTGTACCTTTTCACACGTGGATAAAAAGGGTGTTCTCTGTAAATGATCACACAATTTATTTTCTTGTTAAGTCTTTTTTCTGCTCTCAGCTTTTATGTGTTATCATGATGTTGCAAACTGAGGAGGGATAAAGAATGCCTTTCTAATATTGAAGCCCTTCATTAAATATATGAAGGATATATTTTTCCAAGCTTAATAATGATTTCTACAATTTGTGTGCAGAGTAATACTTGGTCTTTATTTTTATGTGTTTATCAGGTTTTAACTATTTTGTTTCTTAGGAATTTGGGGAAAAATGGCCTATCAAACAGTAGCATTTTATTGGATAAATGTCCTCCTCCAAAACCACCACCACCTCCATATCCTCCCTTGCCAAAGGATAAGCTGAATCCACCTACACCTAGTATTTATGTACGTATTGTCTAGAGATAGTTGTGAAAAGTATGACAATGCTTATTAAAAGCAAAATCTAGTTTAAGGTATTGAATATATTTTCAATTATCTTTGATTCTTGCAACTTATTAGGATATATAGTACAGAGAGCTACTCTATTTCAGGTTTTCCAAAACAATAAGACTTCCATTGTCATCCTAGTATTTCATTTCAAATAGATTTCAAAAGTGGTTTATTCAATAATCAGACTGCTATTTAAAAAACATTCTATAAGAAACCAATTTACCATACTTCTTTCAGGAAAGCTTACATACTTATGTCATTTTAAGACATTAATTAGGAAAATAGAGTTACAGTAAAAAGAAACATACTTGTAAATATTATATATAGATATTCTGTATAGATGTTATCATATAGACCTATTTATTTCTATATGGTTCCAAGTATAATAATGTTTATTATTTCTTAGACACTTTAAAAACTCCAGCTACATTTGTTGTATTATTATACAATTTTTATAAGCATTCTGAACATCTAGCTGATTATACCTTTCTTTGAAGATTATTGTTGCACTGGTTTTTAATGCATTAAATGACCATTTTTGTGACTGAATATAATCATCCTTGTAATATATTCAAAAGACTAAATTTATATTTTGAAATAACAATGACATTTAAATTATAGTGTTTGTTTCTATTTTTGTAGCTGGAAAATAAGCGTGATGCTTTCTTCCCACCTTTACACCAATTTTGTACAAATCCAAACAATCCTGTTACTGTAATACGTGGCCTTGCTGGAGCTCTTAAATTAGGTATGTTTGATATATAAAAATTAAATTTGAAGCAGAGCAAAGGAGACAGATTTTATTTTTATGAATATTTGTGAAAGAGACATATCCAAATGTTATTATATTTTAAAACAGCATTTACTTTGATTGTGAATAATGCAATATTTTTTTGTAATCTCTGTTGGTAATGTCCATAACATTTTCTGCTATTGTGTTATGAAAACTTTTCCTTTCATTAAACACATTTCCTATTTCTTAGATCTGGGACTCTTCTCTACCAAAACTTTGGTAGAAGCTAATAATGAACACTTGGTTGAAGTAAGGACACAATTATTGCAACCATTAGATGAAAACTGGGATCCTACTGGAACAAAAAAAATATGGCATTGTGAAAGCAGTAAATCTCAGTTTACAATTGCTAAATATGCACAGTACCAGGCCTCCTCATTCCAGGAATCCTTAAGGGTAGGTACACCATTTTTTTTTATTGACTGAAGGTTATTAATTTTTTGTGGTGCAGATTTAGAAAAATACTAGAATACAGAAATGTATAATAATTTTAAGCAAAATGAAGAATACACACATATGTTGTATTTGTTAAGCATAAATAATTTTAAAGCTTAAATTAAAAATGAACTTAATTTAAATATATTTTTCTGTATTTTCATGGTTGCTTTTATTTAAAATACAGATTTTCACATTTTGTATTGATATTTGTTATATTTTTCACTGCATTCTGTTTGCTTTAATGCATTTAGAGGAATATTTGAAATTTTCCAAAAACATTTAGCATATTTGAAGGGGCCTCATATTTAAATTTAATATTAAGCAACCGCAATACAAATGAAGTTGAAATTTATTTATACAAAATTATTTTTAAAAAGGAACAATTTAATGTTTGTATTAAAAGAAAATAAAATGTTTAAATCAAGAAAATAAACCCTCTTGAAATATGAGAATTGATATTGTGGGTAATGACATTTTTCAATTATGTAGTGGTAGTAACTATTTCAGATGAGGGAATGTGGATTAATGATTGCTGGTTAGCTACTATGTCATGTTCAGGCCTTGATTTTTTATGTGTGGAGCCCTAAATAGACCTAATAAATCACTGAGATCACTAGAGGAGTGATCTACTGCAAAGATATCCAACCTTTCCGGCTTTGCGGACCCTCTTGGAGGAGAGAAGGGAATGATTCCATGCAAGCTCATTACTTGCACAAATGGGCTGCGCACGCTCGCCTGCCTGCTCACATGGGCTTGCCCATCACTTCTTATAGCCTGGTTCTGAATGGACGACAGGCTGGTAGTGGACTGTGGCTGGGCCTGGGGGTTGTGGACCCCTGATCTATGGTATTTGCTAAGATTGATTGCCATATTTACAGAAATTCCATGATTTACAACCATGCATTTAGTGAACATTCAAAGTTAAAACAGCACTGAAAAAAGGGACTTATGACTGGTCCTTGGACATATGACCATTGCAGCATTTGCTTAACAATCATGGAGGAAAAAGTTGTAGAATTGGATACAATTTAACAACCGCCTTGCTTAATAATGGAAATTCTGGTCTGAAATGATGGTTGTATGTCAAGACTATTCTAGACTCTTAGGGAAGGCTTCCTTAATATCTGTAATCTGGAAAGCTTTCTTCCCTGAAATAATTTTATTGTTACAACTTTTGAAAATCTTTCTGTTCATTTGGGTTTTCAGTATATTATCTATAAATGACTATTTTGTTTTTTGTTTTTTATTCATTTCCTCTATTTTTTAATGAATATGTTTTTATATCATTTTGACATATGCTTTTGTTTAGGAAGTAGTATAGAAATATAATAAATAAAATAGTAAAGAATGTAAAGAGATCTAGTATATTGTAGGCTATATAAAAGATGGTGCAAAAAATAATGTTATGGATTGTTCGTACTTAGGTGTATAAACCTTCCACTTATGTTGGGCATGAGGATGGGGAGCTGGTGTTGTGATGACTAAGTTAAGGAGAACTGGAGCAATGCAGCATCCTCAGATAAGCTTTCAGAAGGATCAGGGAGGCAGAGCTACCTAGCAATTTGGAGATCGGGAGTTGGCTGGATTTGTAGGCTCAGGGCTGCTGTTTTTGTCTAACATGGTAATTGGCTAAAGTGGTAGTAGAAATCTCAGATGAGCTGGTTCTCCAGGACATCGCATACCAGCTTTTAGCAGTGGCCTTGGCTCAGCTACTCAGCTCTTGATGATTTTAGAGAAAATGCAAACTCTGGTGTGCTACTTCCAAGCAGCAGTAGCAGCAAAGACTGATCTATGATCAGACTTGTGGGCTGTTGGATTATGTTCGCGGCCAGATGAGACTATGTCTATATTTTCTGGTAATGCTGATCTCTGGGTTTGGCACAGAATGGCAGCACGACAGGCAGGAGGCTTTTAAGGGACACTAGCCTGTGTTGTAACTGTTCATATTAGCCAGTTAGAACTGCAGCCATTTTTTTGCTTCATCTTTTCTGCCAGTTGTATACAACTTGCCAGCCAGCTGAAACAATTACATAACTGGAGTCCTGTTTCATCTGATGTTTTGATCTGTCTCTCCAGTGCCATTTGGAGAGTTTCTGGTTTTGACAATGTTATGGGTTAGGGATGTTCTTTGGGCTACTATTACTGTTTTTCCCTGCATAACAGAAGACTTTCAAAAATGTGTTCTGTGTTAACCTTGCCTTGTAGGCTATGGTTCTTCTATCCCAGATGACAGCAGGGCAGGTTGTGTGGAGTAATTTATTGCTTGATGTATAAGAGATGGAAAGAGAGATGTGATAGCCTAAACTAAGACACAGGAGAAGGCAGAAGGCTTCCCATTCCAATACTGGTCAGTCCTTAAAGGTGGATTAGAATGTTGGGATCCTGTGGCTTATGGGTGGAGCATTTTGGGCTGAGGGAGTCTCGGGGGGCAGATGGTAGGTAAGGGTGGTAACAGGCAAAAGGAGAGATGGTAGAAAATGGAGGGCGGGCAAGTTTCACGAAGCTGGCCTCAAGCTTTAGTGTTAGCATTGCCTTCCAATTCACCATGATCTGATCCAAAGCCTGGTAATCATCCAGCTGCCACTACTTAATATAGGCTCAGCCTATAGTAAGACTTTCCTCATCCACAATTAAATTGTGGGTGAGAGAGCTGACTTGTTTGCATTATTCAAACCTGTTGGCTGGGCCTGGTGGAGGAGGTTCCCCTCTTTGAGATTTGCCCAGCTGGGTTTCTTGTGTGGCATCTTCCACAAATTCAGGGTTTGGTCACCTGTGTTTTAAATCCCCATTCTTTCTGGTTGATTAAGGTCTGTTTGGAAGATAGCAGGTGGTGAGCCTATGATGTGGTGGTAAATGGTTCTCTATGAGAGAGAGCAGTTTTATTTGCCTTGAAGCAGGCAATTGTCCACCCCCTGCTTAAGAGATCATCACTGGACTTTGAACATATTGTTCTGAGCCAGCTCAGGTTTAGGAGTGGAAGGCAGTGTATGGTCTGAGGAAAGTAAGAACAACAGGACAAATTGCTCAAAATAGGTTTTTTTTATTGCTGTTTGCATATAGATAGGAATCTTGTCAGATTAAAGTACACTCTGCATATCTATCAGACAAATGCTGTGAAGAATTACCGAAGAACTTTTCTTCCTGTATACCAACACTCAATGCTGATTTTTCGTTTCATTCCTCCCCCCTGCAATGCAGTTCAAGATTCCACCATGGGCAACATGTTTCCTCTTGTTGACTCTGGGTCCACTCATTGTTGATCAGAAGAGAGAGATTGAGCCTGAAGCCTTTGCTTGGTATAGTCTCCCCAATTCTACTTAACATCTAGATAAAGCTGTTGGGCAGTGTCATACTTGGAAAAAGCTAAACTACCAAAAGTTCCTGAAGACTTTAAAAATAGAATAATAATGAAGGCAATAAAAAGACAAAAGAACAATAAGTTCCCAGGACCAGACGGATTACCTGCAGAAGTTTAAAAATATTTACAGGACACAATGTTGTTAGTTGCAAAGTCGTGTCTGACCCATAGTGACCCCATGGACAATGTTCCTCCAGGCCTTCCTGTCCTCTACCATCTCCTGGAGTGCATTTAAGTTCATGCCAACTGCTTCATCCACCTCATTCGCTGTCGTCCCCTTCTTCTTCTGCCCTCAACAGGACATGCTAGAAGTTTGTCAATGCTAGAAGTCTATAATGAGGTATTGCTAATAGCTAGGATACCAAATACCTGGACAGAAGCAAATATAATTCCGAAAGGAGATTCAGATTTGACATAGATAAAGAACTACAGGCCAATTAAATATAGATTATAAAATATTTGCATCAATAATGGCAGAAAGGCTAAAAAGATTCTAGAATGAATTTATTCACCCAGACCAAAATGGATTTTTACCAAAACGACAAAAACAATATAAGATTCATCCTAGACATGTTGGAGTATTATGAAAGCCACTCTGAAAAACAAATGATGCTGATCTTTTTAGACGCGCAGAAAGCCTTCGACAACATACATTGGCAATTTATGTTACAACAACTATATTGTATGGATTTTGGTGAGAAGTTCATAAACATGATTAAGACAATTTATCATAAACAAATGGCAAAGGTAATAATTAATGGGGACTATATGGAGAACTTTATAAAAAAAAAAAGGCACAAGCCAAGGACGTTCATTGTCCCCATTACTATTTATATTAATATTGGAAGTGCTCAACAGAAACATCAGACAAGATCCGGAAATAAAAGACATAAAAATAAAAAGAGAAACGAATATAAATTACAAGCATTTGCAGATGACCTGATATTTATTGTAGAAGAACCATTGAAAACAAGCTCCAAGTTAATGGAAAGAGTAGAAGAATATGGAGAAGTGGCAGGACTGAAAATAAATAAGGAAAAAACTCAAGTAATAGTTAAAAATCTCACAGAGAAACAGAAAAGTGAATTGACCAAAAAAAAAAAAAAAAAGATCTGCAGGTAGTAAAAAAAGTAAAGTACTTGGGAATATACTTAACAGTAAGTTGTATAACAATCAAAGAAGACAACTATACAAGGTTAATACAAAAAATTAAGTTAGATTTGGACAAATGAAAGAATTTGCAATTGTCAATGGTAGAAAGAATTGCAACTATAAAAATGAATATCTTACTGAAGTTACTTTTCTTGTTACAAACAATTGCAATAAAACCCGAGAAAAAATATTTTGATGAGTTAAATATAATAATTTTGAAATATATCTGGCAAGGCAAAAAAAGCAAGAATAAGATTGAAAATACTGCAAGAAGCTAAAAGCCATGGGTTTTTGGACCACCAGATTGAGAGCTTTCTTACCAAGCATCTTTACTAACATGGGTGAAAAAATGGATAATGCTCAAACACAGAAATCATTATTCTTAGAAGGCCACAATCTTCAATTGGGATGGCACACTTTCTTGTGGTATGACAAGAATGAAATACATCGATACTTTCAAAGACACTATGTAAAGCCCCTGTCTCACTGCACCAACGGATGCAAAGAGGATGTAAAACGTTAAAAAACATTGGAAAACGCTATGCATCCATTGTGTACTCATTGCATACGTGTTTCATACACTCTATCCTTTGAACATCCATCCACTGAGATTTCATCCGCTCAAGAAGTTTTGAGCTGCACAAAACTTTGTGAACGGATGAACTTTCCGCTGTGTACGATGTAAATCCGTGACATACGAGCAACAAACATTCTATGTCCGCTTATCATCCGTAAAACGTCCGCTGTATCCTCTGGGCATCCCCTCAACTCATATCCGCTGCAGCTGAAAACGGAAAGAGGGAGGAAACAAAAGGTACATGGAACGTCTACACAGCGTTAGTAGCACGGAAATAGAAAGGATGAGCAGTGAACAGTTTGCATCCTATATACATCCTCTAGACTTCCTACGAACATCCGTTTAACATCCCCACTACATTCTACCCACGTCCGTTCTTTTCCTTTCTTTTCCATTCTGTTTATGCAAATTTTTGCCACTTTTTGGAGCGGATGACAACGGATGGAGCACCCCCGAAATTTTGCTCGTCCGCTGTGTCCTTTTTGCATACGTTTTACATCCGTCGGCCAGTGGGACCTAGCCTTAAGGAATGCCTCACTTGTAATGTGGGAAAAAGTTAAAGCAAAAATATATATGAAAATACCAGTTTAGCTATCAACAATTGAAGCATTTATCCATCCAAACATAGTAAATCTGGAAAAAAATGTAATATAAAAAGACATTTTGAATAGAGAAAGGGGAACTTAAAACTGAACAAGAACTGCAAAAACAAGGTGTAGACCTAGATTGGTGGCGACGTATGCAAATACAATCAAGGTATGAAAAAGACAGTAAGGCATATGGTTTTTATAAGGAATAAACAGCATTTGACCAAATAATTAGTGACAGATGAAAGGTTAATAAAGAAAATATATAGCTTTTTATGAAGTTTAAAAATGGAAGATGAACAGGTGAAAAAAACGATAGTATGGGCAAAAACTTTGGAATAGAAACTATATATTGACAATGGCAACTGCATATAAAGAAAACTTATGTAAAATGTTTTATAGGTGGCATTTGCCACCAGCAAGACTGGCAAAGATGTTTGAAAACATGTCTGCCAAATGTTGGAAATGTAATCAGATACTGGCCACATATTATCATACATTGTGGACATGTGCGGAGGCAAAAAAATACTGGATGAAAATACATAGATGGTTCAAAAAAATGTAAAAGCAATACATAGATTATAATCCAGAAATATTTTTGTTAGGCATAGTACCAGAAAAATTTAAAAAAAAAAGAGAATATGTACTTCATATTACATATCTTGACAGCAGCAAGAATTGTATATGCACAGCATTGGAAAAATGAGGAATCACCCATAGAAAAAGATGTAATTAAAAAAATAGATTGTGCAGAAATGGATAGGTTAACATTAAAAATAAAAGATAAAGAAGATACAGAATACTTTCAAACATGGGATTTATTTTATCAATAGTTGGACAATAGAAGAGATTGGAAAAATTCTATTATGTATGTTGTATGTTTAATATAATTATATTATGTACTATTATGTAAGCAAATGAGCCCAGACAATTCGCTGTTCATAAAGTACTTATGTATGTTAAGGAAAATATATAAATAAATTGTTTTTTAAAAAAAGTTTCCACCACAGACATCATGTTTCCTCTCCTTGACTCTGGGTCCATTCATTATTGATCAGAAGAGAGAGATTGAGCCTGAAGCCTTTGCTTGGTACAGTCTCCCCAATTCTATTTAACATCTACATGAAGCTGTTGGGCAAAGTCATCCACTGGCATGGAGTACAGTATCATCAGTATGCCAGTGATAATCAATTGTACATCTCTATCCTGGGCTGACCATGTAATACTTCCCAATGCCTGGAGGCAATGAGGGTTTGGATGAGCTCATCTTAGAAATATTTATAGGCACTTTACCTTGTACATATACTGTATATTTGTGGTAACTATAAAAATTGCATTAAATTATATGACATTTGCAGGAGGAAAATGAAAAAAAGAGTCATCATAAGGACCATTCAGATAGTGAGTCAACATCTTCTGATAAGTGAGTATACAGAATATTTTACTCTGTTTAATTTCTTTCTCTTATCATGCTAATTGCCTTTGTATATTCTGCTTCTTCTGTATGTGATTATGTTAAGGAAGGAAGGAAGGAAGGAAGGAAGGAAGGAAGGAAGGAAGGAAGGAAGGAAGGAAGGAAGGAAGGAGATGGGAATGAGAAGGAGGGAGGCAAGGAAGGAAGGAGATGGGAATGAAAAGCATGGGAGGGAGGAAAAGAGGAAGGAAAGAAGGAGGAAGAGATTGGAATGAGAGAGAGGATCTGAGGGAAGTCCTACCTTAGCACTTGGCTACCAGCAACCCTGCTGCCCTTTCACCATCCTCTTGCCCCCTCCTCCTGGCCTCTCTTGTTGGTCTCCCATCTATCACTGAGGATGTTTTAGTGACAAAGCCAAGGACCTCCATGGAGAGGTAGTGGAACTCCCTCTGACCTATGCACTTTGCCCTCCTGCACCCATCAGGAGCTACATCATGAGCTACCCATCATGAGCTACCTGGCCAAGGAGAGCGAGCACCCTTGAGGAGGTTCTTCCGAGTCCAACTTTTGCCTTGACAAATCTTTTGGAGAGGAGGAGGGGGTGGCGGGGAGCTTCATGAGAGAAGGCTGTCCCAAGGAGCCAGCATCCTTACCACGCACAATTGGAAAAGGGGATTCCCTTTTGAGAAGAGCCAGTCTCACTGGTGCAGGACCAGGGAACACTGCTACCCTTCCTCCTCCTTTTGTTCTCCAGAGATCTGTTAAGGCAGAAGTTGGACTCAGAGGAAACTGCTTCCTGCAAACTTTCTTGTCTGTGCTTCCACATGCAGCAATGTCACTCTCCAACTCCTGCTTTGTTGGGAGAGGGCACAGATAGGGAAACGCCAACAATGTCTGGGATTGGGAGAAGAACATCTCCCTTCACATGCTGTGTGCACACACGCACCATTCCAAGCTTGGAGGCTTTTACCCACATCTGAGCTTACAAACTGCCAATTGTGCCCAGACTTCGGGAGAAGGTCCTCTCCTTCCTCTGTGGATAAAAGTCCTCAAACTTGGAATGTGTGTGTGGGGGGTACGTGTGCATGTGCTTGGCTGCCAGCAGTTTGGGGAAACGCAGAGCTTTTGGGGCACCAAATTATCCCCATGTTGAGTTAGCCAGTGCGATTTGTTTTGTCTCAACTCAATCATCCCAAGCCATGTGGCGTTAAACCAGCCATGCCTACCTATTCACCGTGAGGGCAACCATTATGCTGATCTGGCCCTCAATAATATTGAATTTGATACCCCTGCAATTAGACCAAACTGCACCACTAGACCAAATATATATAATGTTTCAGTTTGCAGTTCATTGGAGCATAAATAAATGCTTCATAACAATATAGCTGCTGATCTGGTAGTGGTATGAGTATATATTTATTTCACTTAACAGAACCAAGATCTATTAATTATCAATAGCTTGATGAACATTTAAGCCAGTTTAAATTTATTTGTTGCTAAAAATACATTATCTCTGTTTTAATGCATTGCCTCATTGCATTCTTTGTCTGATTCAGTGCCCTAAATAAATTATTAAAATCTGTCTGACTTTTCAAATGTATGTATACTATAAGCTAGTACTCAAAGATTTTAAAATAATTTATTTAAATTTTAAAATAAAAAACTCAATATATTTGTTGATGTCTTATTTTGTCTTTTAATTTACAGTTCTGGGAAGAGGAAAAGAGGACCTTTTAAAACTATTAAATTTGGGACCAGTGTTGATTTATCAGATGACAAGAAGTAAGTAAAGCCACATATACAATATTAAATTCTTTCCTTTTATTACCATTTTTTCCTAGATTGTATTCCCAAGTTTTTTTGGCTTCATTATTTTAAGTATTATGATTACTGTGGTGGTTAGTAGCATATTTTTTAAACAAAAAAATATCTAATTACCATATATACTCGCATATAAGCCGATCTCGCATATAAGCCGACCCTTAAAAAACTGCCCCAAAATGAGGAATTTTGCAAAAACTCGCATATAAGCCGACCCCCAAATACCATGGTGTGTTCCAGCCTTCACTACTTTTAGTTTAAAAGAAGCAGCATAAGACATTATTTTTCTTTTAACCTCAGACATGGGTATATTTTAATGAATTTTACTACGGAACTTTGCTAAAAGCAGAGAAACTGGATACAAAGTTGCATGTGATGATCGCAATCATTAAAGCGGTCACGTGAATGACTAACCAATCAGAGCGTGTTATATCCGGTGGTAGAAAAAGCAAAATGGAGGCACCCAGAGTAAAAAGAAATGTGCTGTATATATTGCTGTATGGTAATATCGATATTGCGTGATCTGAGAAGTGGTGTCATATAGTCATGTCATTTGTGTCAGAAATCAGATTTATGCGCGTATAAGCCGACCCCCAAATTTGAAAAAAAAAAAAAAAGCATTCTAAAGTCGGCTTATATGCGAGTATATATGGTAATTAAACAACAGCCCATTTTGTACATCATTTGTTTCTAATATTGTGTTGCAAATTCAGCTACAATTACAATTACTCAATGTAAGACAGTTTAGTTCAGACAGGTCAAACACAAGGCCCTTGGGCCAGATCCAGCCAGCAATGTGGTTAAATTTCCACGGAGGCTCCCTGGAGACAGCAAAGGTTCAGTGCCCGGCCGGCCAGACACCGATCTACAGTTTGGTGGCAGCTATCCAAGCTGTAATGCAATCAGCTTCAGATCTGCAGGGCCGCCGTGGAGCTCGTGAGGAGACATCCCACCCCCCGGGTGCGCACACAGAAGGTGGTAAACATGTGGGGTCTAATGTACCTGGTAACTGCCTTGCCCTGCCAGATTACTGTATTCTGAGCACTTTCGCCCAGGATGCTAGCCCCCACAGGCTTGCCACCTCTGGTCTAAGGCAACGGGAGTGGCCCCTTGCTGGCTTCAGGGTGGCCCTCCAGGTCATATCTAAGCTAACCATGTTCCGACTCAGATGGCTGCTACCAAGTTGTAGATCAGCACCACGCCCATACCAGCGCCTCCATGGGCCACTTGCTAGCATGGCCTCGCAGCCTGTGAGGCTTCCCTTTCACTGGGACTGCCCTGCCTCCACTCAGGAAAGCCACAACAGTCAGATGCATGGCCACTGGCAACTCTGCCAATCTCTTCCCCTCCCCTTGTCCCTTCCTGAGTGGGAAGGTAGGAAGGAAGGAAGGAAGGAAGGAAGGAAGGAAGGAAGGAAGGAAG